>APFE031043366.1:7842-133580 GCA_000404065.3 Pinus taeda | reverse complement strand
TTTTTTTTTCTCTTTTTCTTTATTTCTTTTTCTTTTTGCTTTCTTTCTTTTTCTCTTTCTTTTTTATTTTTCATTTCTTTCTTTTATTTTATTTATCTATTTTTTATTTTTCCTTTTTTTTAACAAAAAATGTAATTTCCAACTATTCTAAGGGTAAAAATAAGTTACAATATCTGCTCCATCTAGGGATTGCTCCCCCCTATGGGATGCAAAGAACATAAAAATTCATGTGCATTCTCCTTAGGCTATGGAGTCTTTGTTGTGAAAATCACACTTGCTCTAGAAATTGGAAGAAAAGCTAGAAATATACAATGATGATGCTGAAAACACTTAATATTAGACAAAATTCTTTAGATATTTCCCATTGACTGGCAATGAGAAATATTCTCCTTCCAGATTATCTAGGATGAATATATTATTTCCTTTGACTTTTATAATGTTGAAAGGTCCTAGCCATATATTATAAAACTTTCCATGCTTACCTCTTTCTTCTCTTCTTGCATCCCATCTAAGAAAGAAATCTCCTTTTCTGAAATCTCTTTCTCTCACTTTTCTATCAAAAAAACTCTTCATCTTGTCTTGATATTGTCTAATTTTATGTTAGACTTCATCTCTATCTTGATTTAGCTCAAAAATTGGATTTACCTTTCTTGAAAAATCATCTGCTTCTTCATATGACTCCTACAAAAACTTCATGATTGGAAATGATAACCGTGTAAGGAAGATAGCTTCTATTCCATAAACAAGTTTAAAAGGAGATTTACCAGTAGACCTTTTAGGTGAAACCATGTTTTCCCATATTGCATATTTAAGATGACTATCCCAGTTCCTTTTATGATTTGCTAACACTTTCTTGATGACTTTAATCAAAATTGTATTTGATGATTCTGCTTGCCCATTTCCTTGTGGATAATAAGGTATAGATTTATGTAAACCAATCTAATATTTTTGACAAAATTATATCATCTTAATGCTGTTGAAAGCTTCAGAATTATCTGTAACTATTTTCCTTTGACAGCCAAATCTAGAAAAAATGTTTTCTTCAATAAATTTTATCACCATTGTGTCAATTACATTCTTAATAGGAATTTCTTCTACCCACTTTGTGAAGTAATCAATGGTTGTTAATATCCATCTGTGTTGATTACTAGAAGCAGGAATTGTTTCACCAATGAAATCTAATACCCACTGCAAGAAAGGAGCTTCCACTTAAAATAGAACAAGGCGAAATGTTGCTAACCTTTGTTTTCCTGCAAGTATCTAAGAAGGGATACAACTTCTCACCTTTTCTCCAACCCGTGCAAACAATTTTTCAATAGAAACCTACTCTTAGTATTTTATGTGAAGTTTCCCTCTAAGGATAATGTCCTTCACAAAATCTTTCATGAACTTGCTCAATTACTCCATCTGTTTCACTTTCAGTAAAACATAGTAAGAGGATATTTAAGGGATCCTTCCAATATAGACTTGCATTTACTATGCATTAATTCATGGCCTTCATTCTGAGGGTCTACATTTATTCTTTGTGAATTCAATAAGGTACTCAAAATCACATAGAAATTGCACTATGTCTTTGTACCAATCTAGTAGTAAAAAAATTTCATCAATGTGAAGGAAGAGGTATAGGAACTGCACTAGAAGAAGGTTCTTGTGGATTCTTCTCACCTAAAAACTGAGAAGGTTCTTATGGATTCTTCTCTCCTGAAATCTCAAAAGGTTCTTATGGATTATTCTCTCCTAAAATTTGAGAAGGTTCTTATGGATTCTTCTCTTCTGAGTTTTCATTATTATATTAATACAAAGTATTGTGCAATTTGATTATGCCAACAACTTAGATAAACCATGTCTTTTCACCAACTTTGTAGGTATAATATCTAAATCAAACTCAAGTATCTTATTAATCCATCTCACCCTTTTTACATTTATATCAGGCTCAATCAACACTATCTTTGCTAGATTGTTAGGCACATAAGAAATTATAGGAGAATGTAAAACATAAATCCTAAATGCTGTCACAACTTGTACCAAGGCATAAGCTTGCTTTTCTATGATGTCATATTTTAGTTCAACATCTCTCATAACCTTACTAAAGAAATAATTTTTTTCTCACGTTGATCATCATTTCTCTGCAATAAAACTGTTTCTATGGTAGTATCTAAGGCAAAGGAGAATACATTTAAATGTTTTGAATAATCAACATTGGAAAGAACTATAGATTCTAAAATTTTTCTTCTTGAACTATGATAAAGGGTATCTATTTTGAATATTCCATTTAACTTCATTATCTTTCTCGAACATATCAGTAATATCTTTAACAATTTTAGCGTAATTAGCTATTAACCTCCTTAAAAAAATATCTTTCCTAAGAATGACTGAATTTCTCTCTTATTTGTAGGTAAACTAATTAACTAAATTGTTGAAACTCTTTTAGGGTAAATTATAACTCCTTATTTTTAAATAATGTGTCCAAACAGTCCTCCTTCCTCATTGCAAATAGTGACTTTTTAGGATTAAGAGAAATAACAATTTTTCTGCATCTCTCAAAAACTTTCCTCAAGTGTTTTATGTGTTTAGCATTAGAGATGGAAAATGCTATCAAATCATCAAGGTAAATGCCTATGAATTTATTTACCTTACTAACAAATTCCAGACCCACTACCCTTTGAGATGTTTCTCCAATGTTGATTAGACCAAATGGCATCTTAGCATTCATGAAAGTACAACCCGAAGTTGTGAATGTTATATTTTTTGTCTTCTTGACTTTCCAAAATCTGGTTGTATCTAGAAAAACCATCTGACATTGAAATTTTGTTGAACTAGGTGCTCTTTGAAGAAATTGATCCAATTTTGGTAATGGATAATTATCTTTCAACGACAATTTGTTCAAGTTTCTAAAATCTACACACAGTCTTATTTCTCCATTTTTCTTCCTAGTAGGTACTAGGTTGGCTATCCATTCAAAATATCTTAAGGGAACAATTATTTTGGCATCCAAAGACTATCTTACTTCTTTCTCAATACTAGGCAGTAGGAGTGGGTTAATTATTCTTATTTTTTGTTGAAATGGCTTAGCTCTCAGTTTTAGAGGAGTTTTGTGCTCAATAATAGCTATGTTGTACGTTTTCAATTTTCCATATGACCATGCAAATACATATTTGTATTTCTTAAACAAACTAACATATTTTTCTTTTATGTCATGAGGCAAGCTAGCTGAGACTTTGAAATTTTTGATTTCTTTTGTACTACCAATATTACAGTCATGCATATCTTCCTATTGTGAATTTAACAATGAATATTTTGACACATAATTTTGATGAAACATGTTTTCAAGAGGAACTATCCCCTTTGGAATATAATTATTTGATAATTGAATGATTTCATGATATCTAATTTTACGTTTAAAGTTCAAATCTGAGTCACCATCATTTGATTTCATTTCATCATTATTTTCTTCTTCAACATTTAAACTAGAAAATGCATCAATGCCTTGTAAGAAATTATTCAACTACTGATCATCTTCAAAGAATTTCCAAAGTCTTAAAATATATGGAATGGAACATATTCTAATTTCTCATCATTAAATTATTGAACTCCTCATCATCTTCAAAGACTTTCCAGTGTCTTAAATTATATGGAATTCTCTTTCAACATTAAAAATAGTTGAACATGTTTTTTTGTAGAAGACTGCTCTTCTGACTGATTTTGTGGTTGAACATATTGTGTTTCAACAAATTTCATTTGAGGCTGATCAAAGGTAACTTTTTCTATAGGTCTACCAGGATCTTGTCGAGGTCATAGGTCATATCTTCTATTTAGTTCAGCAATGAGAAACTCAGAAAAAACTTGATATTTAGAAATTTGGGAGGAATCTTGATTTTAAGCTAAAGATTGATCTTGACTGATTGGAACAATAACATTTTGAAGTTATGCGTCTTCAAAATAATTGATATCATTTGTAACAACAGAGAAAGTTTCTTCAGGGTCTTGATCATCAATCATTAATGGAGGTTGAATTTTCTAGTCAGTACTTGGTCTTTGCAAAATTTAAGGTTAGAAAGCTCTTCTATGTTGAACCAAAGGTCTATTTGTAACCCGTTGGGTTACTCTAGGCTGAGTTTCCATTATTGAAATTAGATTAGACATATTTCTTAAGAGAGAGGTTATTTCATCAATTTTGTGTTCATCTTTATTCTTTGATGATGAAGTACTTTCCTATGTAGATTTCAGTTTCCTTTCACCTTTTTCTACCTTTACTTTCAATTTACTAGATGTTGACATGTTAGCTTCCACCTCAATTACGTTAGTTTGCATGTCTACTAAGGTTTCATATTTTCTCTCTCTAATCATTACAGAAAAATAATCACCAAATGATTTACAAAAATCTAACTTTATCTAGAGTAGTTGGGGATTTACAATCTAGTGGCATCTTATTATAAACATTATTAAATATTTTGATAAAGTCTGCAATAGTTTCACCAGGGTTTCTTCTCAAATATTGAAATTATGTTAAATAGTAAACATGACCCTTTTTAATTGCCCATTAATTCTTGAATATGTTGGTTAATTCAGCCCATGAGTTTATAGAATTTGCTTGTAATTGTCTAAACCATATTCTGACATTTCCCTCTAATGATTGAACAAATAGTCTTGTATAAACATCCTCATGTTCACTGTTCATATTGTCTGCAAAATCAAGAAAAGCAGCCAAATGATCTTCTTCAGATGGCCCTGTTTCTCCATTAAATTAGGGAAAAAACTTCAAATACCCTTCAGGAAAATCATGAAGTTGGACTTGTTGTGGAATTACTAATGTTGCATATCAAGTTGTTACAATTGGGCTAAGTCCAAATATTTGGTATTGTAATAGATTTGTCGGTATAGGAGAGACAACTTTTCTTGAAGATGGTTGGGATGTAGGTTTAGGTTTCTTGAAAAACTGAGGATGAACAACTAATTTCTAAACTTCAGGTATGATTTTCTCTTGATCTTCAAAGACTAGGGGATTTTTATAAATGATAATTTCCTCTTCATGCTTGGCAGAAATAGAAGGATAAGTATGTATGACATAAGAAATGAAATCAATTGGTTTCAATTTAGGTGATTGAAGTTCAAGATTTACTTCAGTATTAGATGGTTCTGAATGGGAAATAGGAAACTCGAAAGACTTGAGATGATGAACTAGAAATTCAGATTGAAGATCTACTCCTTTAGGAAGGAGTTCTAAAAATTTAGGTGGAAGATCCGATAATTCAGAAAGTATTGGGGTCGATTGAAAATGCTCAGTTTGTGAGGGTATCTTAGGTGGAAGAGAGGTAGAAGTAGAAGTGGAATCTTCTAATCTACATCTAATAGATGGATATTTTACAAGACTCTCTGAATCTAAATGAGACCTGGTATGCCTGTGTGAAGCCAGATTTAACCAGTGAAGTCTCCATGTGAAATATTTTAGCCTATTGACCTCTTATTCACCATTAAGAGGTAAGTCTGATTATTGTCCTAGGAAAAAACATCAAACTTAGTTTCCTAGTAATGGTGCCAATCTGATGTTGTATCTTTGTAGAGTTCTAGGCTAGGGAAATGTGCCAAAGAATCTAAGGTTTTTAATTGAATTGGATGGTAAATGCATTAACTTTGAACACTTGTAAAATCCAAATATTTTTGAGAAGTTTCAAAGGGTTGATTTTCAATTATAGTACTATAAAAATTTAATTGATTGTGAAAGTAGAAAATGAGAATATATTTAATAATCAAACATTCGTATTGAATACTTAATTAATTAAATATAGTTGATGTGTGCCAAAAAAGACTATAATCAAATGTAATATATTCAAGAGATGACAAAGGAAACAATTTAAAGATGCATGGGGATTAATTTAAACAAAATGTTCAATTAGTTAAATCTCCATAAATATGATAACTTTGCAACGAGATTTCAAGGAAGTTAATAATTAATTTAGCCTTACCCTAACTCCCATGTTACCTTGAATATATGATGAAAAACATAAATCGATAAACTAAAAAACTCATATGAATGCAGAAGTTGTTAAGAATGAAGCCTAGAATCCTTTTATTATCTTCAGAAATATTTCACAGTAGTATAATAATGTCACTGGATCATCATAATGTTTCAACCCTTATTTCTTTGAATTACAAAATACTTATAGACTGTAATTCAAAAACATATAAATCTAATAAAATTCATTACAAAATACAATATTATCCAAAACAGATTTGGATCTTTTACAAAAGTAGAACACAAAAATATATTTTTTGAACTGCTTTTAACTAATCAACATACTATTCAAGGGCGATGTTTGATGACTACTAATTTAAATTTATTTCATGATTTATGCTATTGTTATCCTACTTGTATTCCTTCTTTCACTGCAACTGGTTGTTGAAATCCTGCATCTTGCTTGTTTTTCCCTATAACTGCTTCTGAGAAATTCACCTTTCCTATTCGATAAGATCAAGGAATTTATCCCATTCCTCTTCACTTGGGCCTGAAAAATTAATGAATCTTCTGTAAGTTTCATCCACTTCAGTATATTTCTCAAATATGGGTTCAGTTAAGAAGAGGTGGTGAATTTCATGTTCAATAAATAAATCATCTTGCAAAACTTCTAAGAAATCTTTACCAATGATCATTCCTTCTACCTTAGAAAATTTGGAATTATCATTTGCTATCTTGTACAATATTTCTTGGTAACTTTCTTGTGAAATGAGCTGATAATTCTGATCAATCAAACAAGGAAGACGCCTGCTATGAAAAATATAGTTTTTTTTATGAAATTTATTTATCTGAACTTTTAGAATTTCGAACTTGTTCTCCTACTGTAATATGAGGTTTTTCCTTGTCAGAAGTCTCCTGATTGGGAGGATTGTTTTAGTTATGTCCTCAATCCCTAAGTCTTCCATTTCTTCCTTAGTTTTGGAGTTTGAGAATTTTATAATTTTGGTGCTCTCTCTAGGCTTGTGCTCTAATTTCTCTTTGATCTATGCTATAACTTCATCTAACTTGTTAAGATGTTTTTCTTGTTCAAATATAATTTCTATTGAGGTCCATAATTTTGAAAAAGTTTAATTAATATCTACCCATATTTCTTGTCTATGTTCTATCAAAGTCAGAGCAGTGGCTGACTCATTGATATATTTCTCTAATTGTTTAGGTAATCTAAATATTTTTTGTACTTCAGTAAGGTATGTATTGTCAACCTTGATTTTATTTTCTTGTGCCTTCTCCATCTAAGCTCTTAGCTTTTCAATTTCCATGTCCTTCAAAGATATGTCTTCCATAGATTTTAACAATTGTTCTACGTTATGAAACCAGCTCCAGAAAAGATAGAAAATATAGATCAACGCCTTAGAATTCAGCCTCTTCGAGGGGGCAACCTCCTTTACATTAAATAAATGACCAATTTTTGAATGATTCAAATGACAAATCCTTCTTTCTATATATAGGAGTTTAAGGAGTCACAATATAACCCAACCGACCTAAAAATAATAATATAAAGCCACAAAAATAACAATAGAGGGATTCTATGGGGCACAGTAATAATAATATGGGGGCAATAGGAGTGCAACAATATTAATAAAGGATACAACTACCATAGTAATGGGGTAATCACTAGTATTATAGGGACCCAACATGTTGATTCATCAGATCAAAAAGATGACCTACAAAGGGTGGACCCTCCTAAGGAGTTTGTAGGGAAAAGAGGAGAGAAAGAGTTAGCAAATAAGATGAAGGTCGAATATGGGCTTGTTAAGAAGTGGCATGGATGTTATATTTTCTCTATTCAGGACCAGGCAATGTAGTTCACCACCCAAATTCTTGGAGGGGAAATCATGAAGAAATGCCACACGGACGAAGTTCTGGCATTAGCGGTCTCATTAGCTACCTAGTGCACGAATGGAGCTTAACAGAACTGGGTGAAGTATCTATGCAAGGTATTCCTAGTGAACTGCCATGAAACTCAGAAAGAGAGAAAGCCCTTCTACTATTCATAATTGTTACTATCAATTGCATTAGTAGCATGGAAGTTGTTAGAGGACAACCAGTTTCCCCCGAAGATGGAAGATTTACCCAAAGCAGCAAAATTTGCTTAATTGTGGAACAAAAAGGATTTGGAAAGGATCAAGGAGTCAAAATATTCTTGGATTTTGATGGAGATGGACCCTCGAACAATTATCAGTCAGATGTCAAGGTTGTCCCCAACCTTGTTTGAGAAATTGACAACCTTCGTGGTGTTCAAGGTTGATTTTCACAATGTTTCAATCAGGGTGTGGAAGGACCCAAAACACATATGGCACAAGCTATTGTATTTATTTTCCAAGATAGATATATAGGAGATCATGGGAAGTTGGCCAGTAGGGTGGCACGAACCCACGGAGCTTGGTGTAGGAACTAGTAAAGGGGTTGAGAGCTTTACTGCGCAGTTGACTGTCGCATAGATGCATAATGAGACATCTTAGAAGGTAGCATGAACTCTCCCTTAGTAGAAGTGTAAAGAAGCTACTACTAAGGAAATTGTGGAGAAAGAGCACACTGTGAAATATTAGGCTCAGAAAGAATGCATAGATACAGAAGAAGTCGAAGATTTGGTTTCGCAGCATACATATGAGTAGGAACTTTCGAGACAGGAAGGAGGCAGTGGAGAGGAGAAGAGCACTCCCTTCACAGTAAATAAGAACAAAAGGCGGAAGACTATGGGGCCATGAAAGAAACATAAGTCATATAAGTAGACATGCATTGACTCATTGGTACTGAGAAAAGGGGATCTCGATGAAATCAGTGACAAAGTCAGGGACACAACAACAAAGTTATGGTAGCAGTTTGAACAAAAATACATGCAGATGCTAGGAAGCATCCAAAAGGATCTACACAAGCTACAGATCTAGACTGTCAAGATTCAAGTGAGCGTTGAGCAAGCAAGCATTGAGAAAGAAAGCGTTGGGCAAGTGAGCAGGGTGTAAGCGAGCCTGGCATAAGGAAGTGGAACAATAACAGAACTAGAATGGACTCCACACCTCAGATTCATACCTTTATGATAGGAATCAATCTGCATGGAGTCAGAGGAGGATAATGTTGTGCTCAATACAATAAAGGATGTGGGAGTCAAATTGGTTGTGTTGTTGTTTCAAACCCTTCATGCGTTGCGCCAGGGGATCATGGATGAGATAAGAATAAGGTAGAAGTGCACCCTCTCAGTCATAAGTGAGTTTAAGGTGAATAATGAGAAGATGTTCATCGATAAAGCTTAGGCACTGGAAGAAAAGGAAGAGATAGAGATGCAAATTCGAAGCTTGGAGACAGTA
Source organism: Pinus taeda (assembly GCA_000404065.3). Taxonomy (NCBI): domain Eukaryota; kingdom Viridiplantae; phylum Streptophyta; class Pinopsida; order Pinales; family Pinaceae; genus Pinus; species Pinus taeda. Next base: position 124,262 of record APFE031043366.1, on the reverse strand, counting down.
ATAGAGAAGGTCTGCAAGTCAGTTCCAAAATTGAACATCCTGGAGGATGCCACAGCTACAGTAAAATCCTGCAAATTATCTAGTGCAATTCACACGTCAAAGGATGAAATCGATAGGGTTACTTTCGATTTCTAAATGAAGATATCAGAGTTGTAGCTGAAGTTACAACCAATTACTCTACTAGAGGTCAGGATCAATGCAGAGTAGCGATCAAGGATAATATCAACACATTGGATACCGTATAACCAAACTGTGCAATGATGTTTGACCAAGAAATGGAGTTGTGGAAAAACTTGCAAGCAGACCTGAACATGCAAAGGTTGAACACAGATGGCAGGGAAACATAGCGGAAGTATGTTGAACTTCGAGCAACTACATGCACTTTGGGGCCAACATAGCGCCTCACAAAGTTACAGGAAGGCAAGTAGCTACAAGCACAAATGGAAGAATTATAGAGAAAAGAGGCCCTTCGAAAGGACATATTACAACCATGGTTAGACGAAGCCTACCAACTTACTCTCTCACTTTAGGAAAAGCTAAAGGTGTTGCAGTAGACATAGAGGACAATGTGCCTAGTAGTGGACGGCCTGAAAATAGAGGAATTCATAGAGGAAGTGTAGCAGGCTGTGGTGTAAAGTGCTTTTGACATTACATCATTGCAAGTTGAGCTAAGTGGTCTCAACAGCAAGATCAAGGCATGAACTAAGTCACTTGAGGGTGAGTCACCATATTTGTGTTAGGGGCCTATTGGGATAGGGTCCCTAGGGTCCGTTTCGGAGTTATTTAACCCAATCTTTGTTAAAATTTTGTAAATTTTTTGTAAAATATGTAAAGTCTTTGGGAACTATGGGCGTAGAGAGCACAGGTAGATAGGAGTGAAAGTGGTCTTTTCCCCTTGTTTGATAAGTAAATAGGTCAGTTTTCACACTCACCCATGGTCCACAGACCATGGTATTGTATTGAAGAAAGCTATATACAGTTGATTCATAGCGAGTCTAAGAGGTAGCTAAGGATAACTATGTCAAGATAGAGATTATTTATGGAAACTGGTAAGGCAGGAAGCCACTACTAGAAGCAATTTTACTTGAGTTTCGGTAGCAAGCCCTAAAAGGATATTGATCTATGCGAAGGAAGATCTGGGCTACAAGAGCTTCAGACCACTTATCACATTGCCTCTTGATGTAGAAACCTGGCTCTAGCATCCCCTAATACTGCTTCGGGTGAGACTACAGTCTGCACTATGCAGGTTGTTGCCAAAAGGGCTAGCAACTAGGGTTTTGTTAGTTGGCGCGAACAACTCTGAACCTAGGTCAGGTCCTCTTAAGTTGATAGAGGCCTAAAATAAAGAAGGAACTTGATGAAATTTAATTCCATACTGATTTCATATATGTTTTTAATCAACCAAGTAATCATACAAACTTTGTTCTTGTTTCTACCGAAATAGGAACCTAGACTGACTCTGAGGTACAGACGATAGATGGTCCTCATAACCTTGTTGAACTAGTAACTCAGACTAATTCACCATTTAATTTTAATGAGAGAGGGGTCAAAACAAAAGATGTTCCTCCCTATACTCCCTTGGCTATAGAACAAATCATTAAAATCTTGCACAACACTATGGAGGAACAACAAGATACCATATAAAGATATTGGGGAGAAGTGGTATCTTAGAGGAAGTGTTAGGAGTTTCTCCAACTCTTTAAAGCATTTAAAACAACAAAATATGAATCCTATCCATGATTGAGAACATCCAAGAAGAAAGTACAAAATTTAAACGACAATCTTAAGAAAGTTGTTGAGAAAATGAAGGAAACTTGCTCTATTTATTTAGATGCCTTGGATTACACGTCCCCATCTCAGAACTATGATTTATATTTGCTTGAGTGGTATTTGTTGCTCAAAGTGAAAATTATATAATATAGACAACCCCATGAGTTTATAGATGTATTGGATTTCATTTCTACTTTCCGCAGACATGATGAGTATACATAATATCTTATGTGTAATTTATCTATGCATAAATTCTTTTTGGAAGAGCACATGGAAGAAAGTCCTATCCCATTTATTGGAGATATTCAATTTCAAGTTTTTATATCATTTGTGAAAAACCCAGTGAAATGGGACAAGACGTGTCATAGCTTCTAGAGAAGTAAGCATGGTCTTGATATTTGGGTTAGAGGGGAATCTAATATCCCCTTCCGCACACAAATTTGTCATTGTATCTTTATAGAGAAACTTGGTGTTGCTCTTGCACTTGCACAAATTCAATCTGATGTCATACACTGAGGGATTGAATATTTGGAACATAACAAAGATGAGGCTCTTCATGCAGCTAAGGTGAGATGGAAAGCATCACCTAATGAAGTCAAGAACATAGAACCCTTTGGTTATCACAATTTTCAATATGCCATGACTAGAGTACAAGACTATGTTTACTTGGTATTGGAAAGATGTATACAATGGATAGGATGTACGTATTGATGCCCCATGGTCTCATGCCTTCAATCATTTTATATATTTGATTATGACTTATCATAGGCAAGTAAGTTTGTGGCCTTTCAACAACTCCAATGTAGAAATGGATTCAGGGATAGAGGAGATGAACCTTACAAATCTTACTCGTTAACTTCCCCATATTAATAATTTGTTTGAATGAGGTCATGCAGAAATTTCAATTGGGGGGTGATATTGGGCCTCGTAATTATCATATTTTTCTTGCCTTAGTTCTTAATTTTCATACTATTTTCTAAGTCTTTCTTGTAATTAGGCTATACTAACTCATGTAATATAGATTTTAGTAGTGTTTTATATGCATTTATTATTTTATTATTTTATTATTTTATGAATGGATTCGATCATAAAAGTGTTATTTCCTAGAAAACAGATCCTCATTATTGGAGAAAGATCTATTGATCCATTAATATTTGATACCCCCACTAGAACAATCATGGGAGATTGCATAAGCCTCACGTTGTTAGACTCTATTTGGAACAAATTAGTTAAAGGTGACCTCTCAACCTGGTCTTCTGGATGCATTAAGATCTTTGTATTAAATGAGCATCTTAAGAATATTTATATTATTTGGATTGCTCATTATTAAAAATAGATTCTCTGAACTTTATCTTTTACTGGTATGGTATTAAAAATGACATTAAGCCTCGAAAGGGGTTGTTCAAAGTTGTAATATAATTTTTTACATAAGCTCGGACTTCCAAGTACATTAATTGTAACTAGCTCTTTGTGATTGAATGGAAGTGTTCATTACTCAAATTTAGTTTGTTGTGTTGATTCCTTCATAAGGAAGTCCAATTATGTATTTGGGCCCGATCATGGAAGCAATTTTGTCTTCTCTTGTATAATTAAATTGGTGTTTGATTATCCTATTTAAGTTATTTTTATTTGTGTAATTGTTCTTAATTTCTCATTACATATTTGTTAATTTGAATGATCTATTTTGAATTATGTTTATTGAGATCATTATAGAATAGATATGTTGTAGCTAATTTGTTAAGAGTAGTGTTCCTTCTTTCTGTTTCCTGTAGATTATCATAGATTTCTATCCCATTTACTTATTGGATTTTAATAGTATGATCATGTAGTATTTTTTTCTCTTCTATAGTTGTTGTTCCCTAAGAAACAACTTGATGTTCAATAGCTTTTCTTTTGATGTTTCCTTTAGAAGCTTGTAGAGGTTAATGTTTTGAATGGTTTGTGATAATTACAAATTTCATTTTGGGTTGATTCTTTTGATATTGCAGCTTTTGTAATAGATGTACATGACTCTTGTAAATCACATTCACGTATGTATATGCTTATCATTCACCATACCTACCTACAACTCTGTCCATACTGCAGAATATATATGCGACTACCCAATAGAAGATCCATGTATGTACTTGACTTCTCAGTGTCAAACCTGCATACAAATTTGTAATCACTGAGATATACCTTCGCTTCAACAAAACATTTGTCAAAACCAAATCTCGACATCAAAATTGTTACAGACACACATCATAATATCAAACCATAAACAAATTATTCAATATGTGTTCATTTTAGATCTATTATACCTTATCCATCTCCATGCTCCCTGGTGTGTTCCTATTTCAGATCAATTCATTTATAAATAATCCATCACATTCACACTCTAAAACTTTGATCTCCATCTCCTTATATAGATTAGGCCTTAGCCAATACCTTAGCATAATCCATTAGTAATTCCAATGGTGTTATTTGATGGGATCAAATATTCATTGTTGTGCTCATTACTATGGGCCAATACCATGGTAGAGACCTTTAGTATTCATAATATCGTAGTGCGGAAACGGTTCTCGAATTATCTTTATCAAACCCACATATGTACGCAATTTATCTTTGTAGGACCCATCTATCTTTCATAAACTTCACATCTATCATCTTTCTGTCTCCAAACTAATATTCCTTTGTCCATCCCACCTTTAGCATCTACATAATCATCATGTTGACAATTTTATCAAGTAGGTTTCTATCAATGACAACATTTTCCCATTCTCTCTATCACACTACATAACCATCATGTTGACATGTTTATCAAATAGGTTTCCATCAAGGACAACATTTTTTTCATAATGCCTACAATCTTACCCTTTGGACTTGATGGAAACAACTTAGGTGTTTGGTCACCATCACCTATAAATACCTGTAAAAACATTTGTAAGCATACCAAGCTTCTTTTCAAGAATTATTCTTGAAATAACAAGCTTCTCTCCCCCTTTGACGTCAAGCGCAAAGGTCTAACCAATGTTCAAAGAAAGAATTCTCTGCTTGTGTGTAGAGATGAACCCTGTAGATCTTATATCCTAAATATGAACACTATATACTAATCATGCTCCCCCCAAGCACATGCTAAATGTTCTGGAAAGAATTATATGACTCCATGACTTAGCCAAATATGGCCCTTCCTATCACCTAGGACTCATACTTACATCAATCACCCAACACTATGGGGTTACATATTTGAATCAATCATTAAATCAAATGCCCAAAATAATGGGATTACATATATAATTGACTTCGCCCCAATCATCTAAGCAGGACTAAATATTACAATGATTACATCATGGGTTTTTACATGACATTTATATTAAGCGACATATATTATATTTATAAACAAAGACAAAGGCCTCAACCATGAGGTAGCAAGGCCTTAGAATCAACATTAACAACAACATGTAGATCCTTATCATCAATATGACAGATAAGACAATGTAGCTTCAATAACATAAATGACCATGTAGAAAACATCATAAGATTGTTCCATAGAAATCTATTATCAACACACCCCCTTGACCTCATCAAGGTCAACTTGTTGTTTTCCCTTTGTAGGAGGAGCCTCAACCCATGTACATAAAATACATATAGATATTTTGCAACAAAACAACATACTTATTCATGCATAAATCAACATATGTGAGAACCAAGAATATCATCAAAAGGTAATATAAGAAGATGTGTTATGAATTCTCATCAGCATCACCATATGAGAAAATCTAAATATGTAATGGCACCAAGCATCACCCAACAGTAGTAGTACTATATCAATAACCATCCTCTTATATTTATGTAACCTGCCTTTTCCTCATATAGTTACCAATATCATTCTCTTGGCCCATTATATTCATGCAAGAAGAATTATCACATTATAAACAACTTCACCAATATGGAACTCAAGTAACCGTCCATCATTGACAACTTATGACATAGAGATAGTAACATTAACTCATCATCATCAACCAAACATAATAATGTGCAATCAAGATTTTGTAGTAACCCATCTTCTTGATCTCATATTATCAAGATCAATATGCTCTACATATGAAGAGACACAATCCTCAATCAACATATCATATGTAACATATGTGAGAACCAAGAACCACATTATAGGCATCATCCATAAATGCACCATATGCAACTTATGCATCATTCAAAACCTAATGATAACAACATATAAGTAGTGATTGAAACTCATCATCGTCAACCAAAGTCAATAAGGACCATGGCATGCATATCCTCATCATGTAGAATTAACTCCATTAAGTGAAACTTTCTCCAATACTTTATCATCTCTAATGACAGTATACCAAGATCATATGTGTTTTTAGCAGCAACAACTACACATCATCATGTAATAAGTAATTCTCAAGAAATCATAATGGCAGCAATGCACCATCAGAAGCATAGAAAATGCTCCCCCTGAATGTATTCCAACTATTCACTATTAGCTCTGATCATATCCATCTTCATCAATTAGTCAAGCCATCAATAGAACCAAACCATCAACATCGTATTGCAACAAGTCATAAACCATCATAAGACAATACTAATTCTATGTAGTATCTTAGTATTGACAAGAGACTATAACCAGCCAATGTTAGAACCATAAAGCCAAACAATAAGGAACTGAAGCATATTAGAACTTCTCCCTGAGTATTTCCCACATATTCTTCATCTCAAATAAGCATATGCTACTATCTAGACCAAAAATTTTGTATATACGTGACGTAAAATGTTGAACTTTCATAGCCACATTTCCCCATGAGCTTGTACTATATGTTCTTGTTTCACTGCTACTACATCACATGCACTGTCAATAATATAAGCAATATGAATATCAAATCAACATGGGAATCATCATCGATATATACATATGTGTAGCTTCCCCTCAGATCATAAATCATTGATCTTGAACACTTGATAATCATCTCCTACTCTTCATGATGTCATATACCTCTCATTACTTCTATGGTCACTATGATAAATATTCCTTTAATAACAATGCACTCTAGTAGAGATTATCAACTTTTACTTTGAGGCGAAATCTTCCACATTTCTATGGCAAATGAGTTCTTTAAGCATGTATAATTTGTTTCTATTTATGTATCCTCTTCCTATGACTTTTCCAGTTTCTTCATCCATAACCTTGCAGTTGGTTTATGTAAACACAATCATATTTTCTTTATCCACCATTTAACCTACACTTAGAATATTCTTCTTTATCCCTTGAACTAATTAAGTATCATTTTCTCCTCTATGTTTATTAATTATGCCTCTACCTTTTCCTAGAAATTTTGTTCGAGCATTATTTACAGGAATAACCTTACCATATTCATTTTTCTTAGGAGACTCCATCTTACTCTTATCTGTAGTCATGTGATGAGAACATCCATTGTCTATGTACCATACATATTTTTCTTCAATCGATCATAGAGAAAGACCACACCTTATTTTTTCTTCTTTCTGGTTATTATGAGAAATGTTGGAGGATCCATATTTTTCAAGTCTTTTAACATCAATATTCTTATCTGATTGCTTGCCATGTTGTTTGAGGAAATTCATAGATTTGTTCCTGTGTTACTTTGCTACATGCCCAAACTTGTTACAATAATCACATCTTATATGAGCAAAGGAATCATAATAATTGTGTTTCATATTCCTTCTATTGCAATCAATAACTTTGTGAACAAAAAATGTTGCGAGAAAAAAAAAATCCATTAAAGAACCTTGAGTACCTAGAACTTGATGATCATATTGTGAAGCAATTATTTGCCTGAGATCAAAATAATCTGCTTCTGCAATTAGTTGCAACGTGTCCATAATTATGAAATATAAAACATTCAAAAGTATTGAGCATAGGAGAGAATCAATTAAAGTCTCCATTATTGGTAGAAAATTATTTCTTTGAAAATTCATCTTCTTTGGATGTTTATCTCGTTCACTTCTAATCTCTTTGAAAATAATTTCAGATTTCATAATGTTATCTCTCAAGATCCTTGTACAAGCTTGTGAACTAGATTCTCCTTTTACAGTTTCATGAAAACCAAGACTAAATTTAATGGCAGGAGACCTTTGACTACTAAGTGTTTCTGGGAAAACTAGTGTCTTTTCGATCAACTAGCCCTCTAGGTTTGGCAGCTACCCTAGAAACAATAGTTCAAATCAAATCGTGATTTCTTCTATGTATAATAGATAAGAGAAAGACAAAGGAACCAACCTGGATCTTCCTGTTAACTCCTTTCTTGATCTCTCTCCCCCTTGACATAGCTTGCAGCTCCTCTCCGTACTTATCCCACTTGGAGAGTACCTGTAGAAACACAGTAACAAAGAACCATCAAAGCATCTTGATCTATTATATCATAAGCATTTACAGAATCAAAAATATAATTAACATGCAATGGTATTCATAAATAATATCATTCATAATTGCACAGTTATATGGAAGAAAACTCGAAGAACTTTATTAAATATAAGGGAGAATTACAACCCACTTGTCTGATCCAGCATCATCCTCCCAGCATCAAAGCCCTCTGCACCTCATGAAATAGCAAGATCACATCAACAATATAATGCTCTTTCTCAAATACAAACTATCAACACTTCCTTGCAAATTACAAAATTTTGGCCCACAGATATCTTAGATGAGGGATCCATTTATAGATGTGTGAAAGGGTGTGAGTCATCTCTGGGTTTTTGATTAATGTCATTCCACTTGTTGCATTTGGTTCAACTTGGAGATTTCTTGGATCTCTTACTCATCCCTGGGCGAATTCGAAGAGGCAAGTGTCATAGGAGAAGTTTCTAGAAGATTCCCTGAGCATCCACTTAGCAAACTGTCTTGGACATTTGTCCATCCTCACTCATTGCACCCTACAAAAGGCCTCATCAGTATGCATTGCACCTGGCTAGTGTAGAAGTCAATATGCATCACACCCTGACAATGGGGCAGTCAATATGGTCCAGTTTAGGCTAATTCTGGATGGTTTTTTAGGTGGAACTTTTGGGGAATGATGTAATCAGTTGACCATGTTCTTTTAGGGTTGAAGATCCCTAGTTTATCAACATATAAGATTGGGGTTGAAGTGCCCAAATATTTCTATAACAATTTCCCCCTAAAGCATGAAGTCATAAATATTTGATGTCAAGTGAAATGCTTTATCATGAGGATTTGAGGTTTCGAACTGGAAGGTGACCTATATAAGATACAATACAATACATCATCATAATATAATTTTCATAATCTAGCTAAGGTGGGCATTCCCGTGCTCGACTTTATAAATTCATTTCATGTACATAGAAAAGATAGTCATCTGCATATGCAAAGTGGTGATTCTTCAAATGTAAAGTCATCATCCTTGGTTTGGATGACCATCTGTGTGACTTATGTGTACATTTGATGTCTTTATTTCCCTAAATATATCACAGCTCGGATGGATGAAACTAGATCCATGGTCTTCAAACTCGTTCAATCTTCGCCCGATGTACAAGTCAATCTATGTGAAGAAATGTTCTACAGTAAAACATGGAAAAACATCGCCTGATTACCAGCCAATAATGTGAGTTGTTAACATATGCAAGAGGAATCACTGATAGTGATAATGACCCTCAAGGTACTACAGTACAATTCATGTATTGTGAATATATGATCTGATGTCGAACACCATGAAAAATATTTCGGTCGAAGGCCATTGATGTTAACCTGTCACTGGAAGTGAGAAACTTGCCATTGAGGCATGTAAGCTTCAAAGTACTGAAAGGGGTGTTTCTAAGTCAACTTGCTGGATAATCAGCTAATGTCGACAAGAAGTGACCTGTCGTAGGAGGGCCTTAATGTATCCCACATCTACGACACAAAATGAAGCAAATGATTTTCCAGAAGTGAAAACGATTTGACGACATAAGGTTCAGGAATGGCGGTCATGAAAAATGGAGGGTGAAGGTATTGCAGTTAATGAGGCATTAACTGGATTGTGGTTTCTCAACTAAATGAATTCTCTTGAACATATTGGTGACACTAATATGGATTGGTAGCGTTAACCCTAGCAGATGGATGGTGTGGAATACCAATGGTGAAATGATTGGTGAACGGAATAACCCAACTCGACTCAATCAAGGTGATGGAGTGAAGTGTCATGTTCAAGAGCGACCTGCTACAATAAAATTCTCCAAGTTTTCTCCCTTTTTTCCCAGTAATTGCTGACTAGTACCTCTTTATTTTTGTAAAGCTTGAGGAGGATAACATATTCTTGTTCTATAATTTTCCCTTCGAGCAATCCTATTGCTATGTTTTAACGAGTCTAGTGACAACGAAACTCATTCTTGTCTAGGTGGAAAAGTTTGTCACTATTGTTTTAACGAGTTTAATGACAAAGACAACTCAGTCATTTTCATATTTAGAGAGTTTGAAAAGGGACGAAAAGGAAACTCCAATAGTTCGTTTTTGTAAATTAATCCCTTAGGTCCAAAAAAGGATAAAATAATACAAAAGGGATGAATTTTCTGATCATTTTAATGAGCTGAAAAAGACAAGCGCTCGAACTTTTTCATGAGATAATCCATCAAGTCTAAAAAAGATTATAATATACAGAAGGGATGACACTTCCAATCACTTTAACAAGATAGAAAGTCCAATTTCTTGACAATCTTTTCATATTTAACAATTCTGAAAAGAGTTTAAAGGAGACACGTTTTTTAGGAACGAGTGGTGTTTAGGGTTGTAACTGGTTCCGGGTAAGCTTGGAACTTCTCAAAACATGGTGATGTGAAGAGGTTGGATAAGAAGACCACTTGTCGTAGCTATTCCTCAAAAAGGGTAAACAATCAAGTGGAAGTGTATGATCGGCCAAAAGAATGGAGGTGATAGTAAGAGCACAACCAAGGCTCAAAAGGTTGATAGCATGGCAATCACAAAGGTTATTTACCGAAGGTGGGTTCATTTTTTAACGAACTTGAACCGTGGGGGAACATATGCTCGGTGGTGGGTTCATTTTTTAACGAGCTTGAACCATGGGGGAACATATGCTCAGTGCCAGGTTCATTTTCTAACGAGATTAAACCATGGGGGAACATATGATCAGTTTTAGTTTTTTCTTTTTATGCAAGCTCGAAACAACAAAACTAAAAAAAAAAAAAAAAATAGAAAGCTAAAAGGCTAAAAAGCTAAAAAACTAAAAAATGAAATTGAAAAAGGTTTGCATGCCCCCAACATGATGAAAAGGAGAGTCTTTTATAACCATATGGGAATTACTGTGGTTATGTAGGCTAGTTTTGTCTGTGGAATAGACAAAACACTTCCTTGGCTTTGTCCGTAGAATAAACAAAGGCTAACGGTGTGTCAGACCAATCACATAACCAATAGGGAAACTCATATGGTAGGATGGTTTCATCCGCAGAATAGACAAAACATTTCCTTGGCTTCGTCCATAGAGTAGACAAAGGTGAATGGTGTCTCAGACCAATCGCATGACCTACAGGGAAACTTATCTTTCCAGTTGGGTTCATCCACCAAATAGACAAGGGTGCATGCCCCCCAAGCTTCGTTACATTCACCAGAGTACTGATAGCAATAAGGTGGATTGAATGAAGGTTGAAGAGATAACGCTAATGTAGAAGGACCATTTTGGGATGATGATTGAATTGGAGCTATGCTTGAACCGGGAAATGAAAGTTGGTCAATAGTGACATTTTTTCCTTCATACGGGAAACACATCACTCGAAAGAGTGTTGAAACAAAAGCCTCCATGTTGTGGACATAGTCACATCCAAGGAGTAGATTTTAATCTAATAGTCCTGCGACTACCATCATGTTCAGGTGAACAGTTTTCCATCCCAAAGTTATTGGTAACTTAGGAAGGATCCCTAATGGTCGACTGGTTCCTTTGTTAAAGCCTAACAAATTCTATGTAACAGGCATAAGTGATGGCGAACCAAGTGCGTTCCAAGCAGTTGAGGAAAGGATACTCACTGATGCACTCTCATCTATGATAGTTCCTGACACGATCATTTCGTAGACTTGTACTATGATCCAGAAAGGTACATAAGAAGGAAGGTGAGATCTTGCTAGTCGATTCTAATAAAAGGAAATGACTAGACTACTTGGAGGGGGTATCGAATAAACAAGAGAAATATCCCCTTGAGTAGCGGGAACTAGGCGATTCTCTTCCTATTGTGAAGGAATGGGTGGATTACCCCCAAGTACATCAGACTCTGAAGTAACAAAAATAATTTGAACGGTATTGTTCTCACTCTCTTGAGGAAGGGTATGGTATTCTAAAGGTAAAATTGGGTCAACTATCACCTAGACCTGTTGACTTTTTTTGGGTATAGACTCAGAAGATTCACTTTCAGTGATAGCTGTTTTGACCGATGGTTGAGTTAATTCAGTCAGTTTTTCAACTAGTAAAGGACTTGGGGAGAGTTTCTTGTATCCAGGTGGAAGTCGTTGTGGTGAGGTAGGACAGTTATCCAAGACTCTTTTAGCTTCATCCAGAGAAGGACAATGGTGAAGGGTATGGTTCCCTTCACATAACCTACATGGAATTTTGGCCTTTCCTTTTTGTCCATGAACCTCACTATTACTAGTTGATGGTGTGTTGTCAACATGATCACCAAGGTTGATGACACCTTGTCGATGCGAACAAGGAGACCATTCTCTCACGATCTGAGGAAGGTACAATCTCGATGAAAATGGTCTCCTCTACAAATTATGCAAGGAAATTTGGGTTTAGGAGATTTAATGTGCAGATTTTCACAAGATCATTCATGGTTGCCCCCTTGCTGAATCGGCTTCTTCTTCTTCTTTTCCTTCTCTTTCTTCTTTTTCTCATCTACCTAGTTACTAACACACTATTTTCACCAAAGTGAAGAGGAAGAAGGGGAGGGAGAAACAAATGCAGAAGAAGGTGAAGGGTCAACTTCAGTATCAACTGGATGCTGATTCGAAAGCATAGGAATCACGGTATTTTGAACCATAGAGGTTGAGAAAATCCATACTGGCAGGCCAATTGTAGTTCCCAGAAGGGACAATGTGGCCATATATGGAGCACCAATATTCCCCCAAGAGGAAAAAGGACTAGGATTCTCCTCAAAATGGATTCCTTAATTGGTGGATCCTAGATTTGTCTCCATATATCTCAACTTAAGATCAACTAAGGAATAGGGATGTTATTCTAAATTTAATAAATTTTCATGAAACTTTGACACAACTTCGCTTCTTCAAAAACCTAAAGATCACTTTGGCCCCCTTCGATTTTTAATGAGCCTGAAGTGACAAGTGCTCAGATGGACCTTTTCTTTTAAAGAGTCAAAAAGGAATGAAAGTGATTACTTTGGAAACCTAGAGAGGGGCATTACCAAACCAATCACAAAACTACAATATACACCTTGGTGATAAATTAGAGAGAAATTACCAAGGACTTATGTATGATAGTCAATCTTCCCGAATGTTGTGTTCAGTGCATTGTGATCGATAGGGTGGAAAACACGACTTCCTATGGATAAAGTATATAAACCTATTGTGGTCTCCCAATATATACACAATGGTATAGAGAGCACAAGTCCATGCTAGCACTTGTCGTATCAAAGAGGATTAATCACCTAACCTTCGATGAAAAGGATAGTTACTATTTTTTATGACGCCGGAACACGTCTGTAGCCTAGACCTCTAGATGTGTTGCGTTAGGTTCCAAAGCATTGTTAGGTTCATTGAGATTTATTTTAGAGTTGATCTTGTTTAACATTTTTCCTTTCAATGGTTCACCGTGTGATGTTGATTTGAAATTCCTAAAAGTGCAATCTATAATGATAAACAATCATTGTTTATTTTGATAAATGAAAATCCTAGCTACTAGGGAAAGAAAATTATGATTCTTTGAAACAAAGAGCAAAGAACACACACTAATGCACTTTCCTAAATCATTTTTCACACGCAAACTAAATGCAAATGCAAATTCATGTATTTGTTTTCCATTCTCCTTAATGTGAAAAATTCCAAAAAGGAGAAACAAATGTAGCAAAGATCTAAAATATTTTACTCAAAGTGACATTTCGACAATTTCTTTTTCAAAATAGGAAGGAAGACTAAACGACACTTTTCAATTTCGAATAGAAAATGATTTCAACACTTCGAATAACAACAAATCAAATCAAATACATGAAAAAAAGTTCAATCGACTATTCAGGGAAGGAAGACTCCACACTTTTTTGACACAAAATGACAGTTATGACACTTTTTGTACCAAAACGACAGATCGATTTAAGAAACTTTTCGACCAAGGATTGTAAATGATGGACGAATACATAAAAACATTTACTAATCCTAATCAATGGAGGCTGATCTATGTGATGTAGGGAAGCTTCAGTAAGGAGACATTGTTCATAAGAAACAAATCAACTAAATAGAATTGAAAACAAGGACCCCAAATTTCTAGAATGGAAATAGGTTCAGTCTGTCATCGCACCTGGGCTTCATAGAAACAAGGATGAACCACACCTACTACACTCAGGAAGTGTGATGCATACTGGTTGACAGTGATAGATAGTGCGATGGGCCAGGGAGCACAACTAAAGTGGGTTTTGGCTCAAATATGTAGCTGATTTCAGTGAGTTAAGTTGAGCTATGATGGACAGTAAAGAGAAAGGTACAGAGGAATGATCTTAAGAGGTTACTAAGCTACCAAAAGGGCATCTAAAATGCTTATAAGCTGAATGTTCAATTCATAAACTAAACCAGAGATTCACTGAAGCAGGATTCATCTACTATGCAATTTTAGAGGAAGAGCAGTTCGAAGGCTACTTGGCTAACTTCAGGCTTTGTCTATAGTTTATAAAACAAATAGCAAAAACAAACAAACATTTATTCACTCCCTAGTGAAGTCGCCATTTTGTTTTTGGGAAAACTAGTGTCTTTTCGATCTACTAGCCCTCTAGGTTTGGTAGCTACCCTAAAAACAACAGTTCAAAGTAAATCGCAACTTCTTCTACTTATAATAGATAAGAGAAAGACAAAGGAACCAAGCTAGATCTTCCAATTAACTCCTTGCTTGATCTCTCTCCCCCTTGACAGAGCTTGCAACTCTTCTGCTTACTTATCCCACTTGGAGAGTACCTATAGAAACACAGTAACAAAGAACCATCAAAGCATATTGATCTATTATATCATAAGCATTACAGAATCAGAAATATAACAAACATGCAATGGCATTCATAAATAATAACATTCACAATTCTACAGTTATATGGAAGAAAACTCGAAGAACTTTATTAAATAGAAGGGAGAATTACAACCCAGTTGTCTGATCCAGCATCATCCTCCGAACATCAAAGCTCTCTT
Source organism: Pinus taeda (assembly GCA_000404065.3). NCBI lineage: Eukaryota > Viridiplantae > Streptophyta > Pinopsida > Pinales > Pinaceae > Pinus > Pinus taeda. The sequence continues at coordinate 109,120 of APFE031043366.1, read as the reverse complement.
CACCTCATGAAATAGCAAGATCACACCAACAATACAATGCTCTTTCTAAAATACAAACTATCAACACTTCCTTGCAAATTACAAAATTTCAGCCCCCAGATCTCTTAGATGAGGGATCCATTTATAGATGTGTGCAAGGGTGTGAGTCATCTCTGGGTTTTTGATTAGTGTCATTCCACTTGTTTCATTTGGTTCCACTTTGATATTTCTTGGATCTCTTACTCATCCCTGGGAAAATTCAAAGAGGCAAGTGTCATAGGAGAAGTTTCTGGAAGATTCCCTAAGCATCCACTTAGCAAACTGTCTCAGACATTTGTCCATCCTCACTCATCGCACCCTACATAAGCCCTCATCAGTATGCAACACACCTCACTAGTGTAGAAATTAGTATGCATCGAACCCTGACAGTGAAGCAGTTAGTATGGTCCAGTTTAGGCCAATTCTGGATGGTTTTTCAGGTGGAACTTTTGGGGAATGATGTAATCAGTTGACCATGTTCTTATAGGGTATGAAACAACACTTTTAGGGGTTGAAGAGCCCTAGCTTATTGACATATAATATTGGTGTTGAAGTGCCCAAATATGTCTATAACACTAAGAATGTTATCAAAAATCGTAGTACTACCTTGAAATCCCAAGTGTTTATCCTTTTCTTCTAATCTGCCATTTAAAATGTTTACCTCAACCTCCATCCTTTGGTATTTCTTTTTCTTTTCAAGGTCCTAATTTCTCATTCCTTCTTCAAACTTTCCTCCTTCTTCCATTTGCTCCTCTAAGTTGATAATTTCTTCCATGAACCCATTCTCTTGTTCTTCAAATTTTTGAAGTAGTTATTCATTTTGCTTGTTTGAGTTTTCAAGATTTGCATTTAGAGAGAAAATATTTGCTTCAAGTCCTTCATAATATTATTATATTGTATTGTAGCATTTACTGATTTGATATGACCCCTGTTATCATAGACCTGCAACTCATCTTTAATATTAATAATCTTTTTCGAAGCAAGATCATTTTTTCTTTTAAGGTTAAGAACTTCCTCTATTCTATCTTCTTCTGAATTAGTAACATACTCATCTTTTGATGCACAATTATTTTCTTGAGAAAGAAGGTTACCTATTGTTACTAATGATGAGAAACCTTCCTTTGTTATTCCTTCATGGATTTCTTGTAGCTTATCCAATACCTCCTTTGCAGTTGCATAATCCATAACCCTATTAAATGTTTAATCAAGTATGCTATTAATGATATCACTTAATGCATTTTTGTTCATTTTCACTTCTTTGTTTGATGGATAAATGTTGGTGAATCCATTGCATACTAATTTTCAAACATCAAGGTTCATTACATTAGAATTCATATTTTATCTCCATTGTTGATAATTATCATTTGTTAGCATAGTTACACCTTCACTATCCATTGTTTCTGACTTGCCTTGTTCTTCTACTTTTAGGGCCATAATTTTCTAATCTATTTTCTCTTTAGAATGATTAACTTTCACTTTTACCCATCATTTCATGTTAAGTTGATTCACTATCATCTTCACTATCATCATTATTACATACATAAGGAAATGGACCAAAATTAGAATAAAAAACTATAACTGATAGTTTTTTCCTAACGTCTTCTTCATTCTTGATCAATAGAAAGAGGGTGCTCCCAAAACTGAATATTTGTTTACATCTATAAATGTCACCGTAGATGATATATCACTATCACCACCACAATTTTGTGACTCCTTCCTTCAAGCTATCTTCTTCCTTCCCTTGATCCTTGATCCAGTCGAAGTGGTTAAGTTTCAACTAAAGTGACCTGCTCTGATTCCAATTGTTGGGAAAAATACTAAGGGTGGGGAGGTGAATCAATATTTTAAAACTCACTTAAACCTTTCAATTTCTTTTTCAAATTAAAATAGTGTATGTACATGACTATTATGAAGGAAAACAACCCATATCCAATTAGCTAACTTTCATATATTTCATTATTTGTTATACTTTAACCAGTATGTCATTACTTCATTAGCCTTTAATTGGATAGTAACCATGAGCAGTAAGAAGAGAATAAACCATGACACATAATCAACATATGAGGAGACCAATATTTTTAGGTGGAAACCTAATGTGGGAGAAAACCACTGTTGTCGTCATCTCTATCTTCATATTTTATTATAAAGGAAAACCTCTTACAATCTTCTATTAGAACATAATCATACTGGGGCATAGGCACCCACATTTCGAAGAATACAATCTTCACTCATTCTCAAGTACCCACTGGAAGGGAGATCCATCCCCCTGATCTTTTTTAACAATGCCCACTAGAAGGGAGCTCCAACCCCTTGATTAGATTCACTAGCTACCACTGGAAGGAAGCTTCAACTTCCTTACCTAAGGCTCAAATCTTCAACACCTATGTGGACCATGTTTGATAATATTTCATACTGGATCCACCTGACCCAAAAAATGAAACCTATAGGTCACTTTTCATAATATTTTCATACTAGACCCACTACCATCCTTTAAGCACAATAGCAGATAACAATACTGAAACCAATCACTGTATCAAACCACTTAATCACTGATCCAATGAAATCATCAAAGCAATCATTGTGTCTCAATACACTATTACAACTGATCAAACTAAACTAGAACATATCATATCAATTCACAACTACTCATTACTATACCAATCCAAACACTTTTACCCATCATATCAACCAACTACTACTACTACAAGTCTTGATCAAACATGTGTTAGAATATATATGTTTTTGTTCTAGATGATCACTGCCAACTCAAGATCATGTGTTGGATAATTCTTCTTCTTCTCATTCAATTTACTTGATTCATATCATACTACCTCTCATTCTAGCATAAGGACTCCACCAAGCCATATTTTGCAAGCATCTGTACATACCAAAAACTCTTTATCTAGATCTGCAATATTTAGAACTGGAGCACTTGTAAATAGTTTCTTTAATTGCTAAACACTAGTTGCACATTCCTCTTTCCATTCAAATATCTTACCTTTCCTTTGGAACAACATAATAGGATAAGAAATCTATGATAAGTTCTAAATTAACCTGTTGTAATAACCTACTAACCCCATGAATGATCTTACATCATCCACATTTATAGGACATATCCACTCCATGATAGCCCTTATCTTTTCTAGATCCACTACTATGTGTTCCTTAGAAACCACATGTCCCACGTAATTACATTCACTGAGCTTATCATACAACTGATGCTCTCTCAACAATATCAATACTTCTGCTAAATGTTCAACATGTTCTTCCTCATTCTTATAATATTCCAATATATCATCAATGAATACAATAACAAACTTGTCAAGAAACAGACACAACACGCTATTCATCAAGCACATAAAATTAGCTAGAGAAATAGTCAAACCAAATGGAACTACAACAAGCTCATAATGCCTATACTTGGTCTGGAAAATAATCCTCTATATGCCCTCTTCTTCGATGCATACTTGATGGTATCCTGAACTCAAATCAATCTTCAACAACACCACTAATCCCTTTAACTGATTAAACAAGTCATCCATCCTAGGAAACAGATGCATGTCTTTAATAGTCACCTTGTTCAACTTCTAGACATCAATGCACAACCTCAGAGAACCATCCTTCCTTTTTACAAACAAGATTGGTTCACCCCAATGAGACACGCTTGGCCTAATGTATCCCTTGTCACACATTTCCTTCAATTGCAACTTCAACTCCACCAACTCCAGTGTGCTCATCCTGCAAGCCGCCTCTAATGTTGGTGGTACCCCTAGTACGAACTCAATAGAAAAATCCATTTCCGTGTGAGGTAGAAAATCTAAAATATTTACTGGAAACACATCCTGAAACTATTGTATAAGTGGGTACCTAATCCATACATTTTCATCATCAACTTCATTACCTTTGTCACTGTAAATATGCATTGCGAATATCACACACCCTTTTTTTCAAATGCACTTCGCCTACACACTTGTAACCATTCTAACTCTTGGTTCCTTCTCCTTACCCTCCATGTCTCTTTGTTCCCCATTGCCTTTCAAGAAATCAATCACCTTGTCATGAAAACCCACCTTGGTCCTATGAAGATACAAATAGTCCATACCCAAAAACATATTATATGATCTCAATTATAATATATTCAAATGTGTTGATGTATGCATACCATTCAACTCAAATGCACAAGCTCTTACCCAACAATGAACTATCTTCTTTATACCCATAGGCAATTGTACTAACCAATATTTCTCATGCACTTATTTATTCAAACCACACTTATCCACCAGGTCAAGGTTAGCATAACTATAATTGGATCTATGATCAATCAAAATAGAAACAACTTGATCATGAAGTTTTCCCTCCATCTCAATAATAGATGCCTTGTGATATGCCTTCCTATTCTCCAATGCTACATAGATTTGTGGAATACTCTATCCAACATTCCCCACTATATGTGCCTCTTCCACACTCTAGATCAATGTTCTATGACCCTGATGTTATGGATGACCTCTCCTACGATTCTCTTCTCCCCTATTCTAATGCTGCAAAGGCTTCCAACCTACACCTTCATTGTGATCTTCAAACCAAAATCCATGTCCTCTATCAGACACATTGAACTTCTTACACATTCTCACATCCTCTTTTGTACATGTATCTTTAGGTATTGTTTGCTTATTGCCCCATTTTCCTTTATTTTTGGCACTACCTTTCCAATTCGACTTCATCCCAGATCTACACTTTGATTGTTGAAAACAATTCTTTATCTTCTATATGGCCTCCTCTAATGATCTAGGATCATCAAACTCAATCCTCTCCTTGAACAATACAAACAACCAATTGATGAATCACTAGATCTTGGCCTTCTCCTTCTTTAGGTAAGGTGCATACCTCAATAACTCCAATAATATACTAGTGTACTCCTCATTAGTCAGGCATCCCATCTTCATCTCATGGAACTATTTTTCCATGTTATTATAGTATCTATATGATATATACTTCTTTGTGAATACTCTTTCAGACTCACTCAAATTCAACTCCTCTTCATGAATAACTATGGCATTCTTTATAGCTTCCCACTAGATATCTTCTATACATTTAATATTGGATGTCGATATCTTGACCTCATGTTCGTTGAGTAATCATGAAACCTGAAGAACTTATTAATCCCAAGCAACCATGGTTCGACATCCTGTGACTTCTTCATTTCCCCATCAAATGTAGGTGGCTTTTATTTCTTGAACCCATTGGGAAAGTATCCCCTGTCACTCGTCTTGTAAGGACGATAAAAATGATGACCATGTGTTATAGACATATTTGGGCACTGCAACCCTAATCATATATGTCCATAAACTAAGGGCTTCTGAGTCCCTAAAAGTGTTGTTTCATACCATAAAGGAACAAGGTTAGCTAATTACATCATCTCCCAGAAGTTCTCCATGGAAAACTGCTCAAAACTGGTTAAAACTATCCCATACAGACTACTTAGTGCTAAGGGTGCAATGAATCTCACCTGTCACATGCAAAAAGTGCAATGCATACTGAAAAGCCCTTCTGCAAGGTATGATGAGTGAGAGTAGACAAATAGTAGAGATAGTTTGCAAGGTGGATGATCGTGGAGTCTTCCAAAAACTTCTCCTATGACACTTGTCTCTCTGAATTCACCCAGGGATAAGTAAGAGATCATGAATCTCCAAGTGGAACCAAGAACTATCAGAGAGAGGACACTAATCAAAATCCCAGAAGCTAATGCACCCCATGCAAACATCTATATATGGATCCCTCATCCCAGAGATCCGAGGGCTAGAATTTTGTATCTTGTAAGGAAGTGTTGTTGGCTTCCTGGTGGAACATCATAGTGTTGGGTGATCTAAGCTTTTCATGAGGTGAAGAAGGCTTTCATGTTGGGAGGATGATGCTGGGTCAGATCAATGGGTTGTATTCCTCTCTTCTACTCTTTCTATCAATAAAGCTATTTGAGTTTTCCTCCACATTCGTCTATGCTTGATGATCTATGCATTTGTGTGGTCAATATATATTTGGTCCTATATTGTTTAAGATTGTAGATCCCAGTACTTTGGAGGTATTATGCTGCTTTGACTTTACAGGTACTCTTTGAAGTGGGTAAGAAAGGAAGAAGTCGAAAAGATCTGTCAGAGGGGAGAAGGAACAAGCAAGGAACCAAGCGAAAGATCGAGGTTGGTATTCTTTACTCCTATCCTATCTACTTCTCATAAAGGAAAGTGAAAGTAACTTTATTTTGTTTGTTTCTAAGATAGCTACCAATCTTAGTGGGACTAGTAGCTCTGAATAGACACTAGATTTCACGATAACAAAATGGCAACTCCACTGGGGAGTGAATAGCTTATTTGCTAGTCTATATTTGTTTGCTTTATAAACTACAGACGAAGCATGAAGTTAAGCTAGCTAGCCCTCAAACTTCATTTTCTATGCAAGTGCAAAGTAGATCAATGTTGCTTTAGTCGAACCCCTAGTTTTGTTTATAGACTGAACAATTGATTTTAAAACATCCTAATTTCCCTCATGGTGGCTCAAGTATCCTCATTAGATCAGCCCTTGTGATTTTCATTTACTGACTATCATTAGCTCGGCCTAAATCCTTGAACTAAGCTGCAAACTATGACCAAAAACCAAGTTGAAGTCTCCTCCCTGGACCATCGCACCTTCTCCTGTTGGCAATATGGATGCATCGTACCTCCCATGTGCAGTAGGTGAGATTCATCCCCGTTTCCCTGCCTTAGAGGTGTGAAGATCAGATAAGACTATTTCTACTTCTAGATTTTGGTTTTTCTTTACTCTCTTCAGCTTTATTTAGGAGTTTTGTTATCTTTGATTAGTATACCACTATGGAAACTCCCTTCCTTTACATTATTCAACCTCCATTGTACGAAGAACTATGAATGTTTTCATGTATTGTTTGCCATTTATAGTTCTCCTTTACAAAGAAGTAACTTAGTCGAACTGTCGTCTTTTGATTTGGAAGTGTCACAAGTGTCGTTTTCAGTCAAAGAAAAGAATCCTACTATTCTTGATGCTCGATTACATTGTTACTCTTGTATTTGATTTGAATTAATAGTTTTTCGAGTGTCGAAAGCAGTTTTCAATTCAAAATCTCAAAGTGTCGTCATTGTCTTCCTTTCGTCTTTTGAAGAGAAAATTGTTAGTACTATCACTTTGAAAAGATAACTCAGATTTGTACTTAGCATTCTTTTTTTTATTCATACATTAAGAAAGTGGAAAACAAATACATGCATGTGCGTTTGCATTTAGACTGCTTATTGATTTTGATTTAGGATAGTGCATCTAGTGTGTGCTCTCTGCTCTATGTTGAAAGAATCTTGCTTCTCTTTCCTTAGTAGCTAGGATTTTCATTGCAAAAGGAAGAATAAACGATTGTTTATCATCTTAGATTGCATTTTAGGAATTGTATATCTACATCATGCGGTGAACCTTAAGGGAAAACTTCTTAAGAAAGATCAACTGTAAAGTAAATTCAATGAACATAAAAATGCTTTAGAACCTAACGCACAACTTTTAGAAGTCTAAGCTAGAGACGTATTTCGGTGTCGTAAAGCCTGGTAACTATTGCCTTCATCGTAGGTTGGGTGATTCCTCCTCTTTGAGATAACAAGTGCCAGTATGGACTTGTTCTCTCACGTACCGTCGAGTATATGTTGGGAGACCACAATAGTATATATCCTTTATCCTTAGGAAGCCATGTCTGCCGCCCTATCGATCACAATGCACTAAACACAACATTCAGGAAGATTGACTATCGTACCGTAAAAAGTATTCTGCAATTTTGCGATTGGTTTGGTAATTCCTCTGTCTAGATTTCCAGAGTAGTCTCTTTCATTCCTTTTCAGACTCCTTAAAGGAAAAGGTCCACCTAAGCACTTGTCACTTCAGGCTCATTAAAAATCGAAGGTGACTAGAGTCATCTTTAGCTTTTTCTTGACTCTTAAAAATTGAAAAAGCAAGTTGTGTCAAAGCATATAAAATTCATTTAATTCAGAATCACTTTTTTCTCTTTATTTTGAGTTAATCGAGTAATCCACATTCATGGAAGAAAGTCAATCAAAACCCCGTTGTTCACGGAGATTAACGAGTCAACTGTCTTTGACTCTAGAAACAAAACTATTTCGAACAAAGCAAACTCGTTTAACCGGATCAAAGTCCCCTGGTTTGCTTGGAACTTGTGTTCCAGCATCCTCAGGGACTCCAGTTACTCCAACCATTTTTGGTATCCATGTCTTTACAGAGGAAGTTCTGCGGCCACAAGAGGACATTAGAACTAATTCCTGAACCAGCTCCATCTATAGCTGATTCGGAAGGTGTTACCCCTCCAACATTTGTCGTTACAGATTATATACCTTCTTTGGCACCAAAAATATTTTACGGACTTGACGGTCTACCTCTCCCACCTAGATTGATTGCTATAGAAGATATTATGGAGGATCTTTCATATAGTACTCCATCACATTTTGGAGCCAGGATCACCCTAGATCCTTTTGCATCATACGTTACTCTCCCTTCATCGCAAGTTCCTGTAGAATTGCTAGGAAATATTTTGGATAGACTAGATATGTCTGAACAACCGTCGACATCCAGGGTTGTGTCATTTGATGTAGCAGCAATAGAACCTCTTGTTGCTACACCAACGATGTTTTTTGGTGTACCATTTGTCGCAACTAGCTCTCAACCACTAGATGGAGTCCATCGAGGGACTATTTCGATAGTATGGTCGGTTCCCATTTGTTCATCTAGAGTAATATCTGGAATCTCTTATGTTGAGTCTCAGAAAATTGATGCTTCGCAATAGTATCAATTTCGGTAGCCGGATCCCCAAAGGCAAATCTTTCGTTTGAGCACTAGATTTCTGCCATATGGGGGACAATATGCCCTTTCATTGTTCCCTCTGAGAGAATAACCATATGAGAGTTCACAACAGAATTCGGATCATGTTGGAATTACATCCAGCGGTTGGGTGCCAATACTGCCTAAAAAACCAAGAGTTGTATACTCGATGCAACAAAGTCTACCTATGTCAAATATCCCCACTACACCAGCTATTGTGATGGTGTCGCAAGTACAAGTGTTGCCTGTTGTATGCCAACCTCGAGTTTCTCAGGTTGTAATACAACAACCTCTTGTCTCCATGGCGCAACCACAATCACTGATTAGTGGCTCCTTAACTAGAGTGACCCAGGCTCAAATGGGTACTATTACCCCTCATCTTGGTCAAACAGCTAGAATTGGACAACAACAAATGGCTTCAAAACCATGGCTGGTACAATATCAACAACCGAAATTCCAACAAGCTTACCAAGGATCTGAGCAACAAGTCTTTGCGAGTAATGGGCAACCATATATTTAAAACGGTCAAAATAAATCATATCATAATGGTTATGCTCATCAACCTTACCAAATTTATCAACATCAAAGACCCACTGCTCAGGCAATCCCATCTTATCCTGGGTATGCTTTGCCGAAGCTGAATCAAAAGTTGCCCTTCATGGCGACTTTAGAGTTACGAGATCTAAATCAGCTAACAAATGATCCAATTTCTTATGCCCCTTGGTGGCCGGTGATTCCTCATAAACTTCCGTCAGATATTCCTAAATTTAATGGAAATCCGGGTGAAGACCGGTCGAATAATGTGATGATATTTCATCTGTGGTGTTCATCCAACACTCTAAATGATGATTCGATTAGGCTTCAACTTTTTCAGCAAACATTAATTAGTCCAGTAGCAAAATGGTACATCGAATTGCCTAGAGCTTCATTCAATAACTTCAACGCCCTTGCCACAACCTTTTTAACTGATTTTCAATTACTAATAAGGTACAAAACAGGAAGAGAGCTTCTTACCAATTTCAAACAAACGATGGCCACTCACATATTTGATCATATTCATGAGTGGCGACATCATCGTAGAATGGTAAAAACATATGTTCCTAATCAGATGCTAACTGAATGGTTTATTAAGTCATTGTTACCTTCTATCACAAAAGATGTGGAAAAGAGAGGGGTCATCACTGAAGAGCAAGTCATTGCTTGTGTGCAATATCTAGACTTGATATATACTCAGTCTGGCACGCTCTATGATAAAATACCTGATGCTCCTAGGTTGAAGCTTTCCATTCCTCCTCCTCCTAAATAAAACTAAGTCTCTCATGCCAGTGATGGTGTGATAGGTACGACTAGCATGGAAACCGTAAAGGCTACATCAAAGAAAGCTCATACAGTTTCTAGTCAAAATGCAAATGAAGAACTTCTCACCTCAGAGGTAAATGCCATGTCGACTGACAAAGGAAAATAATTGAAGCAACTACGGGGCAAGAAGAAAAAGAAAGGGAAAAAGAAGAAATAGGAGGAGTCGTCTCCTGAAAAATCTTTAGCAAACCCTTCTCGAGAAAGGAAACCAAGTCATCCATGCTTTATATGTGATGAGGATCATTGGACAAAAGATTGTCCACATAAAGTTGAGCTTAGGAAACTCTTAAAGAATTCAAAAACCTTAGCGGTATTGACTGATCCGTTTCCAAACCCAGGGACCAATCTAGTTTCTAGTGACAATACTTCCCCATCCCAAGTGCTTATGTTGTCCATTTCGAAACAACAAAATGATGCTTTGATATCGACAAGGAATAAAGATTACGGGAATCCACAACTGTCGAACAACAAGGCTATTGACCAACCTAGTAGTTCGACAACAGCTTTGACCGAAGTTGTGCCACCCATCATTCCTGAGCTAATGATAAAGCTGCCAAAGAGAGTAGTACACAAATGGACATTTAATCCTCATGCTAGAGCAGCACACAATTATAATATAGTAGAGGACCTGGCCCAATCGTCATCGGCTATGTTGACACTTGAGGTACTGCAAAATTGCCCCTCCCAGAAGAAGGCTCTATTATGAGCAATAGGTGGGATTGACCGAGTGGATTCCAATCTTGTGACTTTTAATCATAAAGGATATGACCTGCAACTACTAGCTCAACTCACTTTCCTTATTCAAGTGAAAGCCCTCAACAAAACTGTTCATCGAATGATTATTGATGAGGGGTCATCTACATGTATTACGTCAATGAGTTGCTGGAAAACTTTAGGCTCACCACCCTTGTCATGATCGTCGACGACGTTAAAATCATTTGATGGAAGAACATACACTCCATACGGGATTTTAAGTAAGTTGCAAGTCGAACTGGGGGGAAAAACAATAGAAATTGATGTTGAAGTTATCGACAGAAACCTTGATTACAACATCCTACTGGAGAGGCCCTGGATTTATGCTATGGTTGCTGTTGTGTCGACATACTTTAGAAAGATTGCATTTCCCTTCCAAGGAGGAATTACAATCGTCGACCAAAAAACATTTCTCCCCAACAATTCACAAGTTATGGGAAGCATTCCGATGATCCATGGAAGCTCTCAATTGCTTCAAAATATCGAAGTAGGCCTACTAAAATACCGCACATTGATGGGTAGTTTTGCCCTACCGCCTCCAAACAATTTGGTGGAAGTGGCCATGGTGGGAACTTGCTATATGGTGTCTTCCATTCAGAAGATGTCCAAACACGATGTTAGCATGGATCATTGCTAGGTTTTGCCTCCAAGCCCAACAGAAAATTTGTAGCAATCAATGTTTTCATCATGGGAGGCAAACCCAAATCAACACTCATCAAGCATTTGGATAGATAGGTCTAAGGAATATGGTACCCCTTTAGATCCTTGGTCGCATGTACATTCTACACATGAAGGAATTTTTCAGTCAATGATGATTAACGAGGCACCATGGGAAGATTACTACCATCGTTCCCATATTCCAAATTACAAAGAAGATTGTTCCACCAACCTTGACCATCTTTCAGTTTTTGATTTCCTATCAAATACTGTAAATGCGGTGGATTCCGAGTGAAACTTGTCTAATATTGAAGAGACTATCGCCATCAATATCTCGACCAAACCAAATGTTGTAGAGAATATTCATGTCAGCAAATCTTGTTCTTCTTTAGAACTGGAAGTATATTACGCTCTCTTTTGCGAGTTCAGAGATGTCCTTGCATGGTCATATGAAGGAATGCCATGCATTGACTCGAGCATAGTTGAACTTGAAATCAAGATGTATCCATATGTCAAACCAGTACAACAACGGCTCTGGCAGGTGCACCCAAAGAAAGCCACTACCGTCAAGGCAAAATTTGAAAAACGTCTCCATGCTGGTTTCATTTACTCGGTTCCTCTAACCGATTGGGTATCAAATATTGTTCCTATAGTGAAAAAGCAAGGAACGATTAGAGTGTGCGTCGATTATAGGGATTTAAATCAAGCTTGTCCGAAAGACAACTACCCTACACCCTTCATTGACCATATAATTGATGAATGCACCAGATGTGAAATATTTTCATTTATGGATGGATTTTCCGGGTATAATCAAATAAATATCTGCCCACAGGACGAGTCAAAGACTACATTTATTTGTCCATGGGGCACATTCGCATACTGCAAGCTACCTTTTGGTTTAAAGAACTCAGGGGAAACCTTTGAGAGGGAAATGAATTATGCCTTCCATGACATCAAAAATATCGTTAAACCATACGTCGACGACCTCCCGGCTCATTCACGAAAGTGGATTGATCATCCACAGCATTTGAGAGCGATATTTCTACGTTGCTGACACTACAAGATACGACTCATTCAACACAAATGTGTGTTTTGTGTTGGTTCTAGTCGTTTGCTTGGTGTTGTAGTCTCAAAGGATGGGATTCGTCTTGAACCATGTAAAGTTTAGGAAATCATTGATTTGCCTCCACCTTCAAATTTGCTTCAGATTCAAAAACTCTAGGGAAAAGCAAACTTTCTGAGGAGGTTCATTCCAAATTACGTAGAACTTGCTAAAGATTATACACGTCTATTGAAAAAAGAAGTACCCTTCATCTGGGATCAGGTCATGCAAGCTTCCTTTGATGCTCTAAAGGAATCCCTAATAAAAGCATCATTAATGTATGCTCCTGATTATCAAAAAGACTTTAACCTGTATCTGGCTGCAATAGATACAACCATGGAAATAGTTTCAGTTCAAGAAGACAATGGAATTGAACATCCTATCTATTATTTAAGTAAAAACTTAAATGATACAGAAGCCAAGTACTCCTATGTTGAAAAGTTAGCTCTCATAGCTGTTCAAGAGATACAGAGATTTTGACACTATATCCTCTTTCGAAAAACTACGATTTTGTTAGATTGCAACCCCATGACTTATATCTTATCGTGACAATTACTGGGGGGAAAATATTCCAAATGGATAGCAATTTTGCAAGAGTTTGATTTGGAATTTGTAAAATCCAAATCAATGAAAGCCCTAGTTTTTGTGGAGTTACTATGTGACTTCCCATCATTGTCCAATGATTCAACATCCAAAGCAACAATTGTGGATGAATCTTTGTTTCTGATATCTTCAAGCAATCCATGGTATGGAGATATAATCATCTATCTCTAGACCCAAACATATAGGTCTAATACCTCCCACTTAGAGCAATGACATACTCAATACCAAGCAAAAGACTACATGATCATTGGTAATACACTTTACCGTTGTGGTATCGATACAATTCTGTGAAGGTGCCTCACCCATGAGGAGGTCGAAAAAGTCCTAAATGATTGTCATTCAGGCACAGGTGGGAGGCATCAATTTGGTTACGCTATGACACAAAAGATTGTACGAGCAGGATACTTCTGGCCAACAATGTTCAACGATTGCATAACCACAGTGAGAAGTTGCCATGCTTGTCAAATCATCGATCACAAAACCAAAATACCACCCACACCTCTGCAGCCAGTAGTTGGTGTTGGGCCATTCACCAAATGGGGCATAGATTTCATGACATGTAACTGCACCTCGACCAGGGGGCATGGGTATATCATAGTCGCAGTTGACTATTTTACAAAATGGGCTGAGAACAACAGTGGTGAAACGACTGCTCTTCTCTTTTTCAATCATGTAGTCTCTAGATTCAGTGCTCTGCAAGCTATAGTCATAGATCATGGATCACATTTCGATAATCACATGATGGTAGAGTTGGATGCCAAATTAGGACTATCCCACGACAGCTCTACTCCATATTATCTGCAAGCTAATGAGCAGGTTGAAGCAATCAACAAAGTCCTGAAGCGCATGCTGCAAAGGATGATTGGAGTCCATAAACGGAGTTGGAACCTAATCCTATACTCAGCCTTATGGGCATACCTAACATCAGTGAGGAATGCGACTGGTTTTACACCATTCCACCTGGTGTATGGCTTGGAAGCAATCTTACCAGTTCAGTGCGAAATCTCATCCCTCAAGCTCGCAGTTGACCTTCTACCCAGAACTTTAGAAGAAGAGGCTCGTTTCTTGGAATTAATCCAACTAAATGAAACCTATCATGATGCCACCTTGGCTAACGAAGCACATAAGAAACGAGTCAAGGTGCAGTTTGACAAGAATGTCAAACCCCGTGTCTTCTCAGAAGGTGACCTGGTCTTACTTTACGACCAGAAGTCCAACAAGTTGGGAGCAGGTAAGTTCTAGTCTTTATGGATTGACCCCTATATTGTTAAGCATGTATTAGTAAAAGTAGCCTACAAGTTAGTGGATTATGATGGGATTCCACTATCGCAACCGCGAAACGGGTTGTACCTTAAGCGTTACCATGCTTGACTCACTGTAGTAACCTCTTCATATGCTTTTGTTACATTTTTGTTTTCACTAAGAGTGATATTTTTGGTTAGGTAATCCACTTTTACATTTGTTGTAGATGTCGAACCTATTGGAATCATTTGTTGGATATGCCGACAAAGCGAGTTGTAGTTCGCAGAACCTATCTTCTGCAGCCTGGGCCATCTTTGATCCAAGTGGCAAGTTAGTGAGTTTCAGAGGGGTATGTATGGGCTGATCAACGAACAACATTGCTGAATACAGCGCGTTGATAGAGCTCCTCTTAGATGCCAACGCGCATGGCATACACGAACTTGTCGTTAGGCTAGACTCACAACTCGTCATTCTGCAGCTCACTGGCATCTATTTTGTGTGGAATCCAGCTATTTATCGCATGTTCCTAAGGGTCATGATTTTGGAAAGATAGTTTGTTTCTATCCAATATCAACATATTTCCAAAAACTTGAACACATTAATAGATTCATTGGCAAATTATGTGTTAGATAGACATTTGTGACATTTATAAAAGAAAAGCATTTCATCAATATTTGCATTAGGATCATATAACTTAACCAAAATAAAGCTCCGAAAATAAAATATATATATAAATGTTTATGGTTTACACATAGTGTTCTGTCTCCAAGACAAAATCGGTCAAATGACCAAAAGACTCAAAATTCTAGGGGGCACCCTAGTCTAATGATGTTAGTGATAACAAGTCATTGCCTGTGCAATCATGCGTAAAAGCCCAGTCCATCAACTCAGCACACCAGTAGTATGTCGCTATAATCTCAGAGGCAGATCGTCAATTCTCACATTTGGGATACCAATGGTGAGACCCCCAAGCTAATCCTACAATGTTGCAAAAGTCTCGGCCACATCCAGGTCACGAAGGATAGCCCTCCCTACAGCCTCTCCTGCTGGAATGGTGGCTGGTGCTCTTAGGCGCACTACTGGTCGCACTGGTCCAATATCTGCATGAGCACATGAGTTTTTATTAGTCTTGATAAAATAAAGCACAGGAAATAGTGGGCATACTAGATATCAGTGAGGAATGTGACCGGGTGTATGCCCTTTTAGCTGGTGTATGGCCTGGAAGCAATCTTACGAGGTCAGTGCGAAATCTCGTCCCTCAAGCTCGCAGTCAACCTTCTCCTCGGAACTTCAGAAGAAGAAGCTCATTTCTTGGAATTAATCCAACTAGATGAAACCCATCGTGATGCCGCCTTGGCTAGAGAAGCACATAAGAAATGATTCAAGGCACAGTTTGAAAAGAATGTCAAACCCCATGTCTTCTCAGAAGGTGACCTGGTCATACTTTACGACCAGGAGTCTAACAAGTTGGGAGCAGATAAGTTCCATTCTTTATGGATGGGACCCTATATTATTAAGTGTGTATTAGCAAAAGGAGCCTAAGAGTTAGTGGATTATGATGGCATTCCACTGTCACAACCCCAAAACGGGTTGTACCTTAAGCGTTACTATGCTTGACTCAATGTAGTAATCTCTTCATATGCTTTTGTTATATTTTTGTTTTCGCTAAGAGTGATCGTTTTGGTTAGGTAATCTACTTTTGAATTTGTTGCAGATGTTGAACCTATTGGAATCATTTGTTGGATATGCCGATGGAGCGAATCATAGTTCACGGAACCTATCTTCTATGGCCTGGGCCATCATTGATCCAAGCAGCAAGTTAGTGAGTTTCAGAGGGGTATGTATTGGCTGATCAACGAACAACATCGCTGAATAAAACGCGTTGATAGAGTTCCTCTCTGATGCCATCATGGATGGCATACATCAACTTGTCATCCGGCTAAACTCATAACTCGTAATTGTATAGCTCACCAACATCTATTCTATGAGGAATCCAGTTATTTATCACATGTTCCTAAGGGTCAAGATTTTGGAAAGATAGTTCGATTCTATCCAATATCAAAATATTTCCAGAAACTCTAACACATTAACAAACTCATTGGAAAATTATGTGTTAGATAGACATTTGAAACATTTATAAAAGAAATAATTTCATCAATATTTGCATCAGGATCATATAACTTAACCAAAATAAAGCTCCGAAAATCAAAAATAGATATAACTGTTTATGGTTTACACATAGTGTTCTGTGTCTAAGAAAAAATCAGCTCAATGATCCAAAGACTCAAAATGCTAGGGGGTATCCTAGTCTAATGGTGCTGGTGATAACAAGTCATCACCTGTGCAATCATGCATAAAAGCCTAGTCCATCGACTCGGCACACTAGTAGTATGTCACTGTAATCTCAGAGGCAGCTCGTTAGTCCTCACATCCGGGATACCAAGGGTGAGACCCTCGATCTGATCCTGCCATGCTGCAAGAGTCTCAACCACATCCAGGTCATGAAGAACAACCCTCCCTACAGCCTCTCCTGCTAGAACAGTAGTTGGTGCTCTTAGGTGCACTGCTGGTCACACCGGTCCGATATCTAGATGAGCACTTGAGTTTTGATTAGTCTTGATAAAAGAAAGCACATGAAAATTATAAAAGCAATAAACCGGGATATGGTTAGATATTTTACCTATAACACTCCACTGCTCACCAGCTGACAGTGCCAAATCTGGGTCACCTCAGAAATTCGTACTAGCATACTGACACTCGGCATAAACCATCTCTTGACGGTTGAAACAGTCAAAGAAGGCATCAGAGAAAGAAACCTGTGGCTGACCAGCATGTTTGGCCATAATGTCAACCCATCTCTGCATCTGTGGCTCAGTCGGTGGTGGCAAACCAAGTGAAATGTACTGTGGCTGCATCAGCGAGATCTTCTCCAAGGTGAAAGCGGTCAAAATAGAACTATAGCCAAAGTTCTTGGATCATCCATTTTTCACCTTGGTAAGTTGTTCTTTTATCATTGGAAGTACTACATCACACTAGTTGAACACCTTTGGTTTGAGGCATTCCAACGCGTACTGCATATAGGACCTGTTGGCCAAGTGAAGAGCCACACTACTAGCCAATCTAGCAAACGTGAATAGAATAGTCCTCAAGGACTGATCAGTGACATCTTGGATATTGATCTTGCCATCCCTACTCATCTGAGATCCTTCTCTACAGTATCGGAAAATATAATCCCTCACAGATTCACCCCCACTGGTGGAACCTGATAGTGAGAGAGGGGAACCATGCCTTGATAAACTGGTCAAAAAGTAGATGTCCACAATGGTCAGGGGGATGGATTTTCCTTTGATTTGGAACACTTGGTTGGTAGGATCCCATGTAGCGAGGAAATATTGCAACAAGTTGGTTTGTTGCTTCATGCTAGATATGCAAAAGAACTTGAGCAAACCACAGTTCCACAATGCAGCTACTGTACCTGGATCATGTAAAGCAACCATGTCCTCTTCTTCGTGCTTGCGTTCTCACCATGTAACAACCATTTTGCTTCGATGAATCTCTGAAAAACAAACAAGAGAAGAGTCAGGATCCTGATTTGTCAAAAAATAGGCAAAATTTCCATGAAAAATAGTGCACAAGTTTCCCTCCTTACGCCCATCGCACCCCAGTTGTGTATTGGGTGAGATCCATACTGACTGGCCAATGGCCAGCACAGTATGCATCACACCTTTCGATGTACATAGGGTGCAATGGGAGCAGAATGAATTGTTCAAACCCCAAAGGCTCAGGAAATCAAGGAAACATGCTCAGAATTCAAAAAGGAAAGAATGCAACTGAAGAGCTCAGGTTTAGCTCCTACTTGGTCCAGACGGCACCAAATATTGTCCATAGAATCTCCCGGAATAAACTAGTGAAAATCAAGCGGGAAAACACCTCCAAAGCTCCAACAATCCCAAGTTCAAATGAAATGGTAAAATGAGGTGTAAAAACTAATTTTAAATTACTTTTCATGTAATTCAAGTAGGATATTAGTGTTTTAACTCATTTTTAAAGCATGTATTCTCATCAGTTTGATGGAGCAATTGAACAGGTAGTACAACTGTCAAAAGGACATAGTGTTAATGGTGAATCGAATATCAATGACCATTATCATGAGAAATTTTAGGCAAAGTTCAAGCTCGTTAAAAATTAAACCTAAGCAATGAGCACATGTTTCACCAGAGTTTAAGCTCATTAAAAAATGAACCAACCTCCAGTAAATAACCATTGCAAATGCATTATCATCAGCTTTTGAGCCTTGGTCGTGTTCTTACCATCACCTTCACTCTGTTTTAGCTAATCATACGCCTCCATTTGATTGTTTACCCTTTTGAGGAACAACTGTGATGAGTGATTCTGTTAGCGATCCTCGTAACACTGCCGTGATTTGGAAATTCCAAAACTTTACCTAGAAGCAGCTGCTACATGAAAATATACTTGTTCCTCAAAAACGAGTCTCCTTTAAGCTCTTTTCATCTGACTCATACAATATGAAAATATTGTCGAGCAATTGGCCTCTCCAGCTCGTTAAAGCTATTGGAAGTGCTATCCCTCGTCTATATTTTAATCTTTTTGGACCTGAGGGATTATTATACAAAAAGATCGAGCACTTGTCTTGTTCAGCTCCTTAAAACTATCAAAAATTCGTCCCTTTCGTATTATTTTATACTTTTTCAGACTTAAGGGATTATATGACGAAAAAGGATTACTGGAGTTTCCTTTCTATCCCTTTTCAAACTCTCTAAAATTGAAAAGGGACCGAGTTGTGTTTGTTGTTAAACTTGTTAAAACCAATAGCGACAAACTTGTCCATGTAGACAAGAATGAGTTTCGCTGTCGCTAGGCTCATTAAAACATAGCGATGCATTTGCTTGAAGGGAAAATTATAGAACAAGCATATGTTATCCTCCTCAAGCTTGACAAAAATAAAGAGGTACTGGTCAGCAATGACTGGGGAAAAATTGGGAATAAAAATTGAAGAAACTTTATTAGTAGCAAGTCGCTCTTGAACATGACACTTTCACTCCATCACCATGATTGAGTCGGGTTGGGTTATTCCGTTCACCGATCATATTACCATTGGTCCACCGTACCATCCATTTTTGGGGTTAATGCTACCAATCCATCTCAATTTCACTGATATGTTCAGGAGAAGTCACTCAGAGAATTCATCAACCTAGCTTGTGTCTCATCCACTGCAATACCTTCACCCTTCATTCTTCCATGACTGCCACCCTGAACCCTATATCATCAGAGCTTTTTCACATCCACAAAATAATTTGCTCCATTTCATGTCATAGATGTCGGATTCATTAAGGCCCTCCTACGATGGGTCACTTCTTGTTGATGATAGCTCATTATCCAAGAAGTCCACCTAAGAACAACCCTTTTAGTACTTTGAAGCTTGCATGCCTCAATGGCAGGTTTGTCACTTCCAGTGACCGGTTTACATCAATAGCCTTTGACCAAAAGATTTTGCGTGGTGTTTGCGCCAAGTCCCATTTTCACACCACATGAATTGTACTGTCATACCTTGAGGGTCATCATCATTATCGGTGATTCCTCTCGCGCTTGTTAATAGCTTTCATCACTGGCTAGTAATCAGATGATGTCTTTCCATGTTTGACTCCAGAACATCTTTTCACATGGATGGACTTATACTTCAAGCGAAGATTGAATGAGTTTGAAGACCTCAGATCTAGTTTCATCCATCTGGGATGCGATATATTCATTAAAATAAAGACATCAAATGTACATCATTGCTACACAGATGATCATGCAAATCAAAGGATGATGACTGAATCAGAATCATCAGTCTTCCATATAGACGGTTGTCTGTCCTATGTACATGAAGATGAATTTATAAAGTTGAGCATGGGAATTCCCACCTCAGCTAGATCATGAAAATAATATGAAGATAATGTATTTTATTGTATCTTATTACAGGTCACCTTCCAGTTCGAAAAACCTTGGATCCTCATGATAAAGCATTTCACCCAACATCAAAAGATTTACGACCTCATGCTTTAGGGGCAACTGTTATAGACATATTTTGGCACTACAACCCCAATCTTATATGTCCAAAAACCAAGGGCTTCTGATTCCCTAAAAGTGTTGTTTCATACCCTAAAGGAACAAGGTCAGCTGATTACATCATCTCCTAGAAGTTCTCCATGGAAACCTGCTCAGAACTGGTCAAAATTGGACCATATAGTCTGCTCAATGCTAAGGGTACGATGCATATTGAAAAGCCCTTCTATAGGGTGCGATGGGTGAGAGTAGACAAATGGCAGAGACAATTTGCATGGTGGATGATCATGGAATCTTCCAGAAACTTCTCCTGTGACACTTGCCTCTTTGAGTTCGCCCAGGGATGAGTAAGAGATCATGAATCTCCAAGTGGAACCAAGAACTATCAGAGAGAGGACACTAATCAAAATCTCAGAAGCTGACTCACCCCCCTGCAAACATCTATATATGGATCCCTCATCCCAGAGATCTGGGGACTGGAATTTTGTATCTTGTAAGGAAGTGTCGTTGGTTTCCTGGTGGAACATCATAGTGTTGGGTGATCTAAGCTTTTCATGAGGTGAAGAAGGGCTTTCATGCTGGGAGGATGACACTAGGTCAAATCAATGGGTTGTAATCCTCTCTTCTACTCTTTCTATCAATAAAGCTATTCGATGTTTCCTCCACATTCTTGTATGTTTGATGGTATATTCATTTGTTTGGTCAATATATATTTGGTCCTATATTTTTTATGATTGTAGATCCTAGTAATTTGAAGGTATTATGTTGCTTTGACTTTACAGGTACTCTTTGAAGCGGGTAAGCAAGGAAGGAGTGACAAAGATATATCAAAGGGGAGAAGGAACAAGCAAGGAACCAAGCGAAATATCGAGGTTGGTATTATTTACTCCTCTCCTATCTACTTCTCATAAAGGAAAATAAAAGTAACTTTAGTTTGTTTGTTTCTAAGATAGCTACCCATCTTAGCGGGACTAGTAGCTCTGAATAGACAGTAGATTTACCGATAACACCATGATACTTGTCTGAACAAGAACTAGAGTAAAGTGCATGTCCACTTCCTTGTCTATCAAGTGTATCCAATAATCTGCAATCTCTGACAATGTCATCTCCATCCGACCTATGCCCACCATGTGACCTACTACCATATACTACATTAGTCCTGTCTTCTTTTCCATGACTGATTCTAAGTGGACCATGTCTTTCCAAGTATCGAAATATTTGAAGAATCATAAAGTTGAACTCTACTTTCTTATCCTATGCCATATCAAGTATCTCTGATGATTCAATGATTCGGTCATTATATTCTTTGTAACTCCTTGTTTCTTCCTTCAAACTTCCCTCATTGTTTTCTATGTGAGGAGAATATCCCTTAACACATTTCTTATCTAATCTATTGGGAGAGTCCTGTGAGTTGTAGTCTACCATATTGTTAGTCATCTTTGATCTTCTCTTCATGAAAGGTATAACATGTCAACTAAAGTAAATCATAAACAAACCAAAGTACCTCAGTTTATTTTTGGGGATGATATCGTGTCTGCAAGACCAACCATATTAATGCAATACATATATTAACATAATCATATCAACATTTAATCATCAATTCAATCATTATCCAATCATCAATGCATGACCACACCAACCTCATACGATTACCTTATCCATGAAAATTATCACCATATGTATTCATAACAACATATAAACAGTGACATGAATGACCAATCCACAATTGGAATGCACTCATGACGACCAGATCCAACAACAACATGATCAAATTTTCACATTGTGACACCATTGAAACTATGACCAATGCCATGCATATCCAAAAAGCACATAGACCACAAGATTAAGCAACACATATGTAATTGACATGTATGCACAACCAACAAACATCACCCATCTAGTGCAAGGGGTGAGCCAGGCTCTCATACCAATATGTAACACCCTCCTCCCAAATTTACCTAAGTTATTGGTATGCTAGGGTAAACATATGATGGGAGGGTACTATGTTGTGATTCAACTCCCCATATATAGTTAAGGAAGTCAAACTGACAAACAAAAAACATTATGACCTTGCACACATGATACAAAACATTCAGGAACTAATCAACCATTCCACATTACCAAACTCTATAACAACTTGACATTTCACTGATCTAGAATCTTAATCGCTCCCATCAAAAGCCATGCATGTGAATGAGGCCTTCTAGATGCTCCCATAGTAAGGCATGATAGGGATTGTGGAATTTTTCAGCCAGTTCTAAGCCATCGACCTCAGATTCTGTGCCACTTTTTCAGGACCAGTGCTCAGGCCACTTCCCAGAAAGTCTTGAAACTTTTAGAAATGATAAATAACTATGGAATAAGGATACTAATGGAATCATTGGTATAAGTACTTCATATGACCCCTACTAGCTATTTCAAGAATTTCGTCAAACATGTCACAAATATGTAATCACAGGTCATAACAACAGGTCTGAGCATAGGGGTCTCATACTTATTTAGGATTCGTAAAGAAGAATTGATTCCTTATCACAATAGTTGCATTATATTTTTATTGGTGAAATAAGAGTGGAGCCTTCTATTAATAGCATGAAATATTACATATGTTACATGGCCTTACAATGTAATGACTTGAAAGGGTTGTCCCTATGAAGGCTAACTAAC
The DNA here is from genome assembly GCA_000404065.3 of Pinus taeda. Lineage (NCBI taxonomy): Eukaryota > Viridiplantae > Streptophyta > Pinopsida > Pinales > Pinaceae > Pinus > Pinus taeda. The sequence continues at coordinate 85,785 of APFE031043366.1, read as the reverse complement.
AACACACCCCAACATAAACCTAAAACCTTCAACTTGAGGTTTACAAAAAAGTCTCCAACCAAGATCTTGAGAGATCCAATGGTCATGAAACTATTTTCTTGGTAACATGTGCCCCTTTTACCTGGTTCACGGACTCGATAAGGATTGTGAGCCAAAGTTTATAAATGTTCAGGCCTGGCTTGAAACTTAAGCTTTGATCACTTTTAGAACCTGAAAACCATATGAAAAAGCCCCTGTTGATCTAACAGACCTCTAAGATATTGGAGTGGAAACATGCATGGCCTTTACATTCCATTTCGGACCCAATGAGGAATGTAAACCTCTTATCTAAAAAGCATCAGATCATCTTTGGTGGTTAACCTCTACTTACTTTTCCATTCGATGACCATGTGATTACAAAGTTTGTTAGGATCCATGGCCAATGATCTCCTAAGAGGCATGCTATTTACCAAGTGCCTCCCCCTTGTGGAAATATCTGTTTTAATCATTTATCTTCTTCCGTTTTTTCTTTTCTTTTTTTTTGAAAATCAACGGTTAAGAAAGATTCGCACTTCCACTTTCTCCTGCTTCCACTAGTCTTCCTTCTCATTTAGTCCTAATAGTTTGGAAGTTTTCCATCTCTTTGTCCACCTATCTTTGATAACCCTCATGCAATTTCCCCAAGGGTGTCGAATGCCATGCATATCTACTGCAGCTTTCTTTGAAAGACACTCCTTCATTCTCCAAACGATCAACTAGCATATTGGCTTTTCTTCGCACATGAACAAAGTTGGCTATTCTTAGGGTTTGTAGGTGGGAATGAATGCGTTTAAAGACTTGCAAAATTCAGCAATGTTATGATACTTTTCTAGGTTCTTTTCAACTATAGATCTTCTTGGCTACATTAATAACCAATTCCAAGACAGTTTCAATGATGGCATTATGGGAATTTGACTTGATTAGTATTTCTAGGCACTTCTCTAAGGCCATGAGCTCCACCATGTTATTTGTAGAAGTTCCGAGATGACTATGAAAGATTTCCTTTATGCACCCTGCTCATCTCTGATTACCCTGCCAAAACTAGCCATTCTTGGGTTACCTTTAGAGGCTCCATCTATGTTAACTTTCAAGAAACCATGAGGAGGAGGTTGCCAAAAGTCTTTGCCACCATTTATCTGGCTCACATCCTTATGTATGCTCTAGGGAACTAGAGAATGGAGACCCAACTGCAGCAGTATAAAAATGTCCTGGGGCAGAGTTGGGTTCTTAGGAGGTCTGCTAACATGGTTCCAACAATATTTTTGAGCTGTCTTAATATCTGTGCAATAGTGTTTTGGGTTGAGCTAGACTTTCTATTGAAAATCCTACCATTACGTTCTTTCCAGACATCTCAGATTAAGAACCCTGGAACCAGAATCCAAGCTTTGTTAATGAGCTCATTGCCTAAGAAGTTTCTTCTCCAATTCCTCAAAGTGTTGGTAATATTGAGGCCATCCCTATCAGTTTTCCTGAAGACTGAGGCCACCCAATCCCACAAGGTTGAGGTGAAAGGGGAAAATTTGAGTAAGTGTTCCATCGTTTCTTCTTATGTACCACACATATAGCATTTGGATGTGCCAACAAAACCTTTCTTCATAATATTTTCCCAAGTTAGAATTTTCTTTTATTGAACCATCCACATGAACAACTTTATTTTGATCCAATCCGGGTTCTGCCAAAGTTCCTTCCATGCCTTATCAGGGTTTTGATAATCACAACCTAGGGCTATTTGTTTGGCTTCTTTAAGGTTAAAGTTCCCTTCTATGTTTCTACCCCATCTTCGGTTGTCAGACGAGGATGAAATGAAAATCTTCCTTTGTTCCAAATCCATAATAAGAGAGTCTGCCTAAGCTTTCAAAGGGTTGTCTTCCTTGTAGCTTGGACCCTTCCATATTCTCCATTTCCCTTTGTTACTTACCTGATCCCAAAAGTCACTTACCATGCATAAACATTTGTTGTTAGTGTCATTCTTGAGATTAGTTAGTTCTTCCCTAAATAGGTTTGGTTCTTGCTACCAGTTATCCTCCTAGAATATTGCCATATTTCCATCTCAGATCTCCAAGAAACTGTGCTGCTGGACAATGCCTTTATTTTCCCAAGGAAGATTCCAAATGTCGGAGCCCTTGATAAGCCCAGACATTCGAATATGATCCCTCTCCTGCCAATTGTTTGCATATTTCTATTTCCAAAGCTTGGCCCATGGGGTTGTCGATTCCTTGAGCCACCTCCACCAAAGCTTTGTACCCAAAACTCTGCTTAGGATTTCAAGGTCATGAAGCCTAAAACCCCCACGAACCTTAGGGTTGTAGAGCTTATCCCAAGCTACGAAAGCCCATTTCTTTTTCTCTTCCCCTTTGACCTAAGAAAAATCTCTTTGAATGTTCCTGATTTGTTGCAAAACTCATTTAGGAACAATAAGAGTTGAAATCATGAAAATGGGAATGGCATGTAGGACAACGTTTGTGAGCACAAGGTGCCTTGCTAAATTCAAAGATCTGCACATCCATTTCCTGATCCTATCCTAAAGTTTGTTAATGACTGAATCCCACACTCTCCTGCTTAGAGGTTTGTTTGTAAGGGGAATTCCAAGGTACTTAGAGGGTAACTGATCCCTTTGGAACACTAGAAGTTTAGTAAGATTTCTCTTAATAGCAACGTCAGTGTTAGAAAATAAAAAATTTGATTTGTCAAGGCTTACCTCTGTACCAGTAGCCATAGGAAAGTCATTTAGGATTTGTTTAAAAGCTTTGGCTTCCTTGACCATGGGAATGCCCTGCAGCATAGTGTCATTGAAAACATTTTGGTGAGTTGAAGCTACTCCATCTGTGGTGGGTTTCAAACCCTAGATTCTTCCCTCAGCACCTGCCATTTTTATCGCTCTTGCTAGCCCTTCCATCATGAGCACAAAGAGGAAGGGGGAGAGTGGATCTCCTTGTCTTAGTCAGGATTGGAAAACTGGCCATGGATGTAAGGGCCATGACCCATCTGATCCAATCATGGTCAAAACCATAATCTTTTAGCACTGCCTTGATGTAAGAACAATTTAGCTTCTTATAAGCTTTTACTAGGTCAAGCTGTATGATCATATCGACCTGCCTGTTGCTCTTCAGAGAGTGTACAATCTCATGAGCCTGTATGATATTTTTGAGAATCTGTCTTCCTTCCACACAACTAGTTTTCTCCTATGAGATAAGAGCTAGAAGAAGAGGCTTGAGTCTATTAGCAATCACTTTGGAAATAATTTTGTACACCACATTACATAAAGCTATGGGTCTGAATCCGTCCAGTGTGATGGCTTTTTCCTGCTTCGGAATCAAAGCTATGAGGGTGGCATTGAGAGCCTTCAAGACCAATCTAGATCTTCTTGAGTCTTCCACTACATCAAGGATGTCTTGTTTGACTATTTTCCAACATGCTTTGAAAAATCCACATTGAGACCATCTGGGCCAGGAGCTTTTCCATTGTGCATCTCATTGATAACATCCGTCACCTCATTTGCAGATACTGGCATATTGAGATTACGATTGTCTTCCTGATATAGGTGGATATTGGTGGCCACTCACCAGTTCTACATGGACCCCCAGCATCGCTTCTTTCAGTTTTTTAGTTTCCTTAATTGTAGCACAATTTACTATTTTTAGCAGTTTGTTATCTTGGATGTCAAACATAGATAATATGACCAAGTTGCGACCTTGGGAAGTTGGCTATCCAGGTCACCCCAACGGGGCCCATAAACTCTTGGTGTTACATCTCCTCGGGTTAGCATTTTGGTTGTTTAGGGTTTGTTCTTATTGTTCAATAGTGAAAAGGCCCTTAAGCCTCATTGTAAGGCAGTTTAGAGGCATGTAGCCGTCACATCTCTTCTTAGAGATAAGATACCACCACCCTAGCTAGTTTATTTCCAATCCTATTTGTAAGCATATTTCAATATTTTACATTAATTAAATAAAGTATTATCTCAGTTGCATCTCTATGTTTATGGTTATATCTGTAATTTGTTATGTTCCTATTTAAATCTGGATCACTTTCCTTGTTACAATCTTGGGAATGTACCTTGTGAATTTGTTGATGAACTGTCACTTGTCCAAGAGAGGCTCCTTTGCAATGCTAAGGAAGTGTTGTACCAAGACAGATTCCATTTCTTTGTGGGTGAGAAGCTCATTCCCTTGAGAATCTTCCATAATAGCTACATTATCATCTATTAGGTCATATATTAGTTTTTCATTCTTTTTTCAATAAAAAACATGATGAGAGCAATACATCAAGTTTGTCACAAAACATACTCATAACCAACATATAACCAACATAGATAACAATGATATAACAACCATAATAATAATATATGAAAAAGTACATTTACACATGAAATACCAAATATAAGGACCTCTTAATAATGAATGCATAAGCTAACCAGGTTTAGGACTTCCACAAACCACCTGACCATATATTAGCTAAATCAAATATTTGTTTAAGCCATACACCTCCATGCCATATTCCAAACATGCATGTGGGATCTCCAAAAACTATTCAAATAAATTTGAACCAGGGCTTCCAAAGGCCGAGCCACCTCAACCCTAAACCAATGATTCCATCTCATATTCAAAAATCACTAACCATCACCAGATTTGTCTCTACCCAAGTTGTCTAGGGCTCGAGATTGTTTGTTCCATTGAGGACTTCTCAGGATAGTAACTCAAGCCACAACTATTGTCAGGATTCTAGAGTTTTTTTCCAACCAGAGCTTCCAGGACTAGCAACTTAACTCACCATGGGCTTCCAGAGAATTTTTCCAACCAAGGTTTCAAGGACTATTAACTCAACCCAAGTTATTTTAGGATTTCTAAAGCATTTTTCCAACCAAGGCTTCCATGAACTAGTAACTTAACCCCCAACCACAAGGAACATTATAACCAACAAAAAAATAAAATAAAAGAAACCAAAAAACACCATGGTTATCTAGGAAATGGAAAGGCTAGGAAAATCCACTGTTGATCCAAGAAATAATCCATGCCAAAACTAGCAAGGAAACCATACATGCAACAAGGTACCTACAAGAAAACCCAGTGCAGTTGTTGATCTTAATGTCCTCTTCTAATTTCTTGCGCTTCCTTTACTTTCTTTCTCAAAATCCTAAGTATTCCACACAACTCCAAGAGCACTCCAAGAAAATTCTAAGTGTCAAAGAGTATGAGAGAGAGAGAGAGAGAGAGAGAGAGTAGAAAATGCGAGCTCCAAAACTAAACTCACAAACAACTACACCAACCAAACCTGTGATCTTATCCTTAGAAACCTTTTTGTTAGTGAGGCCTCTATTTTTATTCATTTTCCACTATTTCCCTTCATTTTTCTCCTCACATAAAACATGTGACCTTTCACCTCCCTTTTCTCCAATTTTCCATTATTTTCATAAATAAAATGCCAATTAATGCCACTTTTCCTTTCCAAAACCTTTGTCATTACCTTTGTTGGAAATAATATTGATAGGGGGTGAATCAGTATTATCAGATCAATAATTTTATTTCCCAAACAAATTTATATACGCTACTTCAGTGAAGTGAACTAGTGTGTTCACGTGACTATGCTTAAAGAAACTAGCATATATGTAGAGAACTTGTGATTTAGATAATTATCATGTGTTGAGCTTAAACTAGTATATCAAATATTTATTAGAAAGCGCAGTAAAATCATAATAAAGCATCACACATAAGAAACACATGAACACTGAGATTTAAGGTGGAAACCCAATGTGGGAAAAAACCACCGGCTGCTATTGTCTCTATCTTCTTTTAATAATAAGAAAATATGTTTACAATATTGTAGACTCATACCAGTACGCAAGCTTCTACATATAGAAGGTTACAACCTTCTCTCATTCTCCAGCTCCTACTGGAAGGGAGCTACAACCCCCTAGCTCTTGTACTAGCCAATATGTTTACTAGTACATAGGTGCCAGCATATAGGAAACTCCACTCTTTCACCAGGGACCACGCTTCATGAATTTTTAGACTGGATATTCCTGGATCACAACACCACAATTTAAAGGCCACATGTCATCAAATTTTCTCACTGGACCCATCAAAGTTTTTAAACTTAAATTGCATCAACCAATATTCATTTAATGTGAACAATCAAATCACTGACACCAGAGCACTGTAATGAACCCAGAACCCTACATCATCATTTAGAACCAGCTGTAACCTCAAAAATCATGAATTAGAATGTATACGCTACTTGGTTGCACCCAAACTACATGTATACGCTACTTCCATTAATTGAACTTGCGTATACCTTCAAAACTACTGCAAATATAAACTTTTGAATCAAGTCTGTATCAACTATCAATATACTGAATATCTACTGTCAACTTTCAGATCTTTACATAGACAGGGACATAGATCAATTCTTCCCAATCAATCAATCAAATGCCATCCTCCTTATGTATTTAGTTTTACACTTAGATCTTAGAAGACTTCATTGACAAATAGCAGTAAAACAATAGAATTTGATTAGATAGTTCAGTCAGATCTGAAGAAAAAAAAACTTTTGTTTTGTATAAGCTACTTGAAACAACTGAACTTATGTGTATATGCCCTTTGGTCGAGATGAACCTGCGTACAAATTTGCAAATATTGACTTAAAACTTTTCGTCAATTCCAAACTTCAGACAAACCCAGATCTTGATAGATAATGAGTAAAAAAAGTGAAAAACATTAGATCTAGTCTCAACCAGTATCAGATCATTCAAGAATAAGTTATTTCATGTCTCATGATCCTGATCCAACAATAAACTCAAGGTACAGATAAATATTTTAGATCTAGTCCCAAACGTAACCATGCAACATAAAATATACTTCAGATAGAAGTATTCCTTATAATCTTATTTCTTGCACACTTGGCCTAATGATCTTCTCCTCCTAATATATTCTTAGGCCTTTCTCAATACCTTGGACCAAAACCACTCAGGATTAATACCTTGGACCAAATACCTAAGGTCAATACCTTGGACCAAATACCTTAGACCAAATACCTTGGACCAAAATACCTTGGACCAAAACATGGTTTTCCAACATGTATGTGTTTTTGCTCCTGTGAAAGTGTGTGTATACATTATACGCTACTTTTGTTCTGTTAACTCGCACGTATATGCCCCTTAGACAAAGTGAACCAGCATATACCTCTCTTTCTTCATTCTTTGGAGTTTGATTTGTAATCCTTTGCTGTTAGCCCACTGCACTATGAACTATCATCTGAGAGAGTTGCCATCAAGGACAACACCTACATCATAATGCCAACAATCTCCCCCTTTGGACTTGATGACAACAACAACACCAAGACACTCTCCCCCTTTGACATCAAGGGCAAAGGGTGGACTAAGATATTCTCTCCCTTTGACATACATTATGATGTCCATGCTCCCCTTGAGTACATGTTGAATTCTCTAATTGAGCTCCCCTGTGTAAATGATGAGATGCACTAAAACTGTCCATGCTCCCACTGAGCACATGTAGAGTTTGCAAAAATATTCTGCAAAAGAATAACATGACTCTATAACTCAACTAGGTGAGTATGAACTTCCTATCACCAATGACCCATACATACATCCATCTCCCAACCAAGTGGGGATATATCAATTGTTTATACATGATAGAAATAATAAATAATACTTCATTCATCCCATGGAAAGTGGGGATACAAATTACAGTCCAAGAGGACTCATTCAAATGTATGAGAAGACATATCACACCCTAGACTTTTACATGATTTAAGCACAAATGGTATAAATATCTAAAGCCATAGTTGGACTCAACAACCATATTGCCAACAATGCTGAATATACATGAAGGCTAATGCTCCCCTTGAACCTATGCTACCTATGCATTGTTAACAAGTCAATGATCAAGGCGTCTTTGTCAGTGAGATAAAAATTAATGAACGAAGCATATCGATAGACAATAATCATCAATATCTAATAGAGCACCTATATCAGAGCATGCACGACTATTTTTCATGTCTGAAAATCATATATGCTCCTTGACCTGTAGAAACCCACGTGTCTAAGTGACTATACTTCATGAAACATGCATATAATAAGATTTCTCTAAAAAAATTAGATTTGATAAGAGGATGATGCAACAACTACTCCTAGCTTTTGTCTGAGATATTCAAATTTTTCTCTGGGCAGTGGTTTAGTGAATATATCAAAAACATATTGTTTGGAGGGAACATACTCCAATTTGACCTTTTGTTCAAGCACTTGTTCACGTAGAAAATGGTACTTGATGGGTATGTGCTTGGCCTTGGAGTGCATGGCTAGATTATTTGAAATACTGATGGCACTTGTATTATCACATAGAATGGAGATAGGTGGAATACATGTGATTTGAATGTCATGCAAAGTTTGCATCATCCAAATTAGTTATGTACAACAAGGTGTAGCAGCCACATATTTTGCTTCGGCTGTAGATAAAGCAATTGAACTTTTTTTCTTGCTAAACGAAGACACTAACCTAGAACCCATATAGAATGCACAACCACTAGTGTTTTTTCTATCATCAACACTTCCTACCCAATCTGCATATGTATATGCATGAAGAGTAAGATCTGCATCTCTAGGATAACATAAACCAAATTCCTGAGTTCCTTGAAGATATTTGAAAATTATTTTGACTGCCTAAAGGTGTGATTCCTTTGGATTTTCTTGGAATGTTCCAACTATTCCTATTGCATGCATGATGTCAGGTTGGGTACCTGTTAGATAAAGCAGACTGCCAATCATGGATCTGTAAGTTGGTTGATGTACTGTTGTTGATTCATCATTTGAGCTAAGACTACATCCTGTTATCATTGGGGTACATATAGGTTTAGAATCTTCCATTTCGTACCTTTTCAAGATCTGTTTGAGATATTTGTCTTGTGAGAGAAAAATACCATCTTTATTTTGTTGAACTTGAAGACCAAGAAAATAGGTAAGTTCACCAAGCAAGGACATTTCAAATTCTTGTTGCATTACTGAAGCAAAATTATGACTCATGGATTCTTCATTGCTACCAAAAATGATAGCACCAAAATAAACAATAATAATTAGCAATTTATCAGTTTCAATCTTTGTATATAGATTGCTACCTGTTGAACCTTTTGTAAAACCTTGTTGGTGTAGATATTTGTCAAGGCGGTAATACCAGACCCTTGGAGCTTGTTTCAGACCATAGAGAGCCTTTTTGAGTCTGCATACAAGTTTTGCATCATTTCTAAGAATGAATCCTTCTTGTTATTCAATATAAACTTCTTCTTCGAAATATCCATTAAGGAAGCCTGATTTTACATTCATTTGGTATACTTTGAATTTCTAAAAGCTAGAAAGAGCAAAAAACATCCTTATGGCTTCAATTCTGGAAATAGGTGCAAAGGTTTCTTCAATATTTATAGCTTCTCATTGAGAATATCCTTTACAAACAAGTCTAACCTTGTCTCTAATGACTTCTCCATTTTCCTTCAACTTGTTTTTGAATATCCATTTAGTTCCTATAATATTTTTATCATGAGGTCTAGGAACTAATTCCCAAGTATCATTCTTTTCAATTTTCTCAAGTTCTTCATCCATGGACTTTACCAAACATTCATCTTTGCATGCTTCATTTACATTTTGAGGTTCGGTGGAAGATAGTAATGCTAGATAGCTTGAGGTCCCTCTAATAGTTCTTGTCTCTACACCTGCCCCTTTTTGCCCTAAAATTTGAGTTTCAAGATGATTTTCAGAACATACCTGGACGAAGTCTTTTCTTCTACCATTATATCTTCTTCTACCATTATATCTTCTTCTGGCGATTCATGGTTTCTTCTTCAATATCATTTTGATTTGATGTGGGAAAATAATCCCCATCTTCTTCATTGTGATAATCTCTTGTTGATTTTATCTGTTTTGGATTTTCGCATGCTTCATCAACTACAACATCAATGCTTTCAACAATTTTCCCAAGTCTTTTATTATAATGTTTATATTCTTTACTTCTGGAGGAATAACCAAGAAGAATACCTTCATCTACTCTAGGTTCAAACTTACCAAGTTTTTCATCAGTGCTTTTGACAAAACATTTGCTTCCAAAAACTTTGAAGTATTTTACAGTAGGAGTCTTGACATACCAAAGTTCATGTGTAGTTTGAGTGATATTTACCCGAACATTTTCTTGTTGAGAATAGTTACGATAGTGAATGCTTCTTCACCCCAGAAGGTTGTAGGAGTTCTAGATTCATTTAGCATACCTTGAGCCATTTGTTGAACTGTTCTAATCATTATTATTACCACACCATTTTTCTGAGGAGTCCTTGCGGTGGAGAATTTCCTTTTTATTCCATATTGTTCACAAAAGTCAAAGAATTCATCCGATGTAAATTCCCCTCCTCGATCAGATCTAAGACATTTGACTTTTCAATCTGATTCATTTTCAACCAAAGCTTTGAAGGCTTGGAACTTTTCAAATGCTTCATCTTTATGCTTTAGAAGACCTATCCAACACATTTTGGAAAAATCATCAATAAACAAAATAAAATATTCTTCTCCACGAGGTTACCTTTTCCTTGATGGTCCACATAGATCAGTATGGACAAGTTCCAGAGGATTACTAGATGACCCCTCTTATTCCATGAAGTGAACTCTAGTTTGCTTACCGATTTGGCATGTTTTGCATATTGTATTTTCTGGGATGTTGATATCTGGAAGATCACGAACAACCTTGAGTCTGCATGCTTTCCTTATTTGAGAAAAGCTTAGATGTCCCAATCATCTATGCCATAGCTAATTTTCATCATTTTTCTTGAGATAACACTGTTGTTGTCCTCTCTTGAGTATGTATAAGTTGTTTGGAGTTCTTGTACCTTTGATCACAGGCTCTCCTGTATCAAGCTCACGAACAACATATCTGTTTGATTGAAACACCACTTCATTTCCTTGATCACACATTTGACTGGCACTCAACATGTTATGCTTTAAACCATCTACATACATAACATTTCCAGATTTAACCTTTTCTTTCAAGAAAGCAGAGCCTTTACCTTTTATGGAAACAGGAGTGGCATTTCCAAATGAGACATTATTTTCCTTTTCTAAGGCATTATATGAGTGAATTTTTTCTTTGTCACTTGTCATGTGTTTTGAGCATCCACTGTTGATGAACCACTAATTTTATTGTCCTTCTGCATGCATCGCTATACCACATATTTCTATTTGAGATTCTTTCCTTCTCCATATCTTGGAATTTAATGGCATTTGCTCCTTTTGAGATGTTTGTTGAAATTTTCTCTTGCATTTAGATTCTTCATGACCAAAGTTTTTATAGATTGAGCATTCTATTTCATTTTCAAAGAGGAGAAAAGTTATTATAGGAACTTCTCTTGAATCCTATTACATTCCTTTGATTTCGTGCTTCTCTAGACATGATGGTTTTGGTAAGCAACGCATTGAGCAACTTTGTGCCCAAAATTAAGACATGAAAAACATTGCCCATTAAAGAAGTTCCTGCGACTATAGAATCTGTTAACATGGTGATTGTAGTTTCTATTAATATTCATCTTTGAAGAAAATTGAGTATGGTTTTCCTGAGGTTGGTTGTGGCTTCTATTTATCCTTGTAGTAAATTGAGTATGATTTACCTGGTGATCTGCTTTATGCCTTTGCTGACAATTGTCATACTGTTCATTGGTCTTTGCTGCATAAATATAGCTTTTGGCAGATGTTGACGGATTCAGTGATTGAGATGCATCTTCAGTATATCCAAGACCTGTCTTTATCAGAGGGGAACGTTGAACTTTGATAATTTCATTTAAAGTTTATGATCCTTTAACAAATCTAAGATTGAGAGATTTGCGTTTGCTTAAGATCCTTTCTTAGAACCACAAATTCACATTCTAGTTTCTAGTTGTGTTTTTCCTTTTTAGCAAGTTGGTATGTCAAGGTGTCTATATTCATATTCTTTTCTTCTAAACAGATTTTGAGTTTAGATATTTCTTCATGGAGGTCTTCCTCTTCTAAAGCATCCCAAAAATTATCATCGTCATAAGCCATGAAAAGTCTATAATCATGACTATTAGATAAACCATCACTATCCTCTTCTAAACTATCCCAAAATTCATTTCTATCATAAGCCATGTGAAGTTTGTAATCTTGTCTAGTTTCATCTTCATCACTATTAGATAAATCATCGCTATCTTCATGAGTATAGTAACTCCTTTTATTCACAACTTGTTTTCTATTCCCTTTTGCATATTCCTTTCCTTTTTCATATTTATCATTATGAGGACATCTCGCAGTATAATGACTGAATCTGCCACAAGCAAAGCATTTGAAGGGTAGCTTACCTCCAAACCTTCCAAAACCCCGTTGAAGCTTTTTTGACAAAGTTTACCTCATCTTCTTCTTTCTAAAATATGTCCTGATTCATTGTGTTCTTCCTTTCCTTTTGTTGAAACTTTAAATGTAGCTTATCTCATATATGATGATCCTCCTTTTCTCATCTTGAAAGTAGTTAAGATTCCATGAAGCTGTGTCATAGTGATATTCTGCAGATCCTATTTTTATTCTATGGCAGACACTTTGGATTCAAATTTAGTAGACAAGGATCTCAAAACTTTCTCAACTAAGGTGACTTCCTTTATTTCTTCACCTAGATTCTTCATACAATTGACACCATCATTTATATGTAAGAAGTATCTAGCTATACTTTCATCACTATGCATCTTAAGAGTTTCATACTGAATTCTGAGCGTTTGAAGCTTATCATGTTTTACTTGAGAGTCTCCTTCGTAGCTTAGAATGATTTTGTGCCATATTTCTTTGGCTGATTTGAGCTGCATGACTTTGACAAACTCTGATTGTGACAGACTTCCCAATAAAGTATTGGCAGCTTTGGCATTGGTTTCATATTTCTTTTTACCTGCCACATCTATAGGAATTGCAGTTGGAAATGTATATCCTCCTTCCACAATTTCCCAGACATCTGTTCCAAGCGATTGTAGATAGGCTCTGGTTCTTATTTTCCAAAAACTAAAGTTCCTCCCACCAAAAATTGGCAATCTGATGGATCCTATGATTTCTTAATTGCTCATGTTGATGGATCTCCCTTCAAGTGATCAAGATTCTGCTAAAGGACCTTCTCTGATACCAATTGTTGGAAATAATACTAAGAGGTGGGTGAATCAGTGTTATCATATCAATAATTTTATTTCCCAAAAAAATTTATATACATTACTTCAGTGAAGTGAACTAGCATGTACACACAACTCTTCTTAAAGAAACTAGCGTATATGCAAAGAACTTGTGATTTAGACAATTATCATGTGTTGAGCTTAAGACATTATATCAAAGATTTATTAGAAAATGCAGTAAAAGCATAATAAAGCATCACACATAAGCAACACACATGAACACCGAGATTTAAGGTGGAAACCTAGTGTGGGTAAAAACCACCTGCTTCTGTCATCTCTGTCTTCTTTTAATAATAAGATAATATGTTTACAATCTTGTAGTAGTGCAGACTCATACTTGTACATAGGCTTCTACCTGTAGAAGGTTACAACCTTCTCTCATTCTCCAGCTTCTACTGGAAGGCAGCTACAACTCCCTAGCTCTTGTACCAGCCAATATGTTTAATAGAACATAGGTGCCAGCCTACAGAAAACTCCACTCTTTCACTAGGGACCATGTTTCATGAATTTTTCAGACTGGATACTCTTGTATCACAACACCACAATCTGAAGGCCATGATTCATCAAATTTTCACACTGGACCGATCAAATATTTTAAACTTAAACTACATCAACGAATATTCAGTTAATATGAAAAATCTGATCATTGACACCAGAACACTGTACTGAACCTAGAACGCTACATCATCATTCAGAATGAGTTGTAACCTCAAAAATCATGCATTAGAATGTATACGCTACTTGGCTACACCCAAATTGCATGTATACGCTACTTCCGTTAATTGAACCTACGTATAGCTTCAAAACTATTGGAAATATAAACTTTTGAATCAAGTTCATAGCAACTATCAATATACTGAATATCTACTGTCAAATTTCAAAGCTCTACACAGGGAGGGACAAAGATCACTTTTTCTCAATCAATCAATCAAATGCCATCCTCCTTATGTATTTAGTTGGACATTTAGATCTAAGAAGACTTCATTAACAGGCACAAGTAAAACAACAAAATTTGATCAAATAGTTCAGTCAGATCTGAAAAAAGAAGCTTTTCTTTTGTATACGCTACTTGAAAGAACTGAACCTGCGTGTATACGCCCTTTGGCCGAGATGAACATGCGTACAGATCTGCAAATACTGACTTAGAACTTTGCATCAATTCCAGACTTTAGACAAACCCAAATCTTGATAGATAACAAGTAATACTGGCACAAAACATCAGATCTAGTCTCAACCAGTATCAATCATTCAAGAATAAGTTATTTCATGTTTCATGATCCTGATCCAACATTAAACTCAAGGTGCACATAAATATGTTGGATCTAGTCCCAAACATAACCCTGCAACATAAAATATACTTTAGATAGAAGTATTCGTTAGAATCTTATTTCTTGCACACTTTGTCTAATGATGTTCTCCTCCTTACATACTCTTAGGCCTTTCTCAATACCTTGGACCAAAAGCACTGAGGACCAATACCTAGGGTCAATACCTTGGGCCAAAATACTTTGGATCAAATACCTTGGACCAAAACTTGGTTTTACAACATGTACGTGCTTTTCCTCCTATGAATGTGCATGTATGCATTATACGCTAGTTTTGTTTTGTTAACCTACATGTATATGCCCCTTGGACAAAGTGATCTAGTGTATACCTCTCTTTCTTCATTCTTTGGAGTTTGATCTATAATCCTTTGATGTTAGCTTGCTGCACTATGAACTGTCATTTGAGAGAGTTGCCATCAAGGACAACATGTGTATCATAATGCCAACAACCTTTGCCAATTTCCATAGCCTTTAATTAATCACATGTGATCCCCATTACTATTTTTTTGCCCAAAATTTAGCTTGGAATATGTGTCCCATGACCATGGTTAATTTTTTTCCTTTATTAACTTTATTACATAGATTTTTGACCATGGTTGTTACAATGCATCCAGAAGTCTTGTGGCCGCATTGAATATGGAAGTAAAGGATATTAGTTATGGTAGCAATGGATATTATATGATCGTGAAAAATGAAGATAAAGGTTATTTGATTGAAATTTTATATGTTTTGGAATAGACTCGAGATCATATTGCACTGTAAGTCACACATTGGGTTTGTAACAAACTCCATTGGTTCTAGGGAACATTCAAGTTTGTACCTAGTATCTCCATGGATTAAGTTTCTAATAGTATGTACCTCACTCAACTTTGATGTAATACTAATGAGACATGTGTACGTCCATGTAGTCTGTGTTAATGTGAAAATCAAGTTGTAGTACAATGTTTATTGTAAGTTGAAACCACTTATTTCTAAAGTTGTGTACAACTAGAAACTACTTGATGTGATGGTTTGTGGTCATCCAAGACCACTTGATGTATTTTCCATGGTAAGAATAAACCATCTGAGGATGTGAGAAAGTCTACAATAGATAGTAAACCTATGGATAGAGATTCATGTAGAGTATTTATTCCTTGGGATTCTAACACAAGAGCATTAGGAGCATGTATGAGGGCAAGTCAAGAAGACTAAGAGCATGGTTATGGGTAACCCAAGAATAAGCAAGATGATAATGATGTTTATGAAAGGGGAGTTATAGGTACATGTACATGTATGAAGATATATGTTTGAATCAACCATGTAGATGAACAACATCTTAGTAATCTAGTAGTTGCAACAGTTAGTGTAGCCATGCATTTTGGTGGATGGTTGTTGTTTATATGGACATCAACGATTTTGTAATATTTTTAAATGTTAGCTTGGACCATACATATACTTTTTTGATCAAGATAAACACATATATTAATTAAAGGGGAGTGTTAGAGTATGTATCTCCTACTTATCTTAGTTGTGATTGTTGTTTTGAGGAGTTTGTTTTGCTTTTGTGGGAGGTGATTGGAACTAATTGGATGTGAGATATTCTCTCCAACAAGATAGTTCCTAGATTATGTGAGGTTAAGGATTTTTCTCAACCAATTGACGTTTCCAATAAGATAGTTTCTCTATTTGAGATAACATAAATGTATTTATATATATCATTATTATCACATGCCAATGTAGGACTCTAGCAATAATTTTTTCTTTTGACCACTATCAACTGAGCATTAACCAATAAAAATTATAATTTTTAAATTTTGAAAAATAAATATTATTAGAAAATATTATTAGAAAATACTTTTTGAAAAAATTGATTGGACTATAAATTGAAGTATTATTGTGGCCTTTTCACAATATAATGTCATGTGAGTTACTGCCTCACATATTTTATCCCATAATATATGGATATCTTTGCAAGTTTTTTAGATAATTGTGTAGTGATTTTTTATTCTTAAGCTTTGCATGAAAACCATCCAAAATTAAAATCCTTCAAAATAACTTGTACTCAAGTAAGTAAAATATTTTCCATTGATTACTTCAAACTACAATTAAGCAACTCTTGCATAAGAAATGGATAGGAATATGATGAAAATAAATTTTCTTATCAAGAAAAGGCTTCATTTGACTTGTGCCTTAGTCAAATGGAGAAATTTGAATTTCTACTTCAACAGGATGAGTTTGCAGGCAATTAGTAGGAGTGATATGGCCAAATCACTCAGTTAAGTTATTCAATTCTAGTTTGTGAGCTAGTCATAGAGTTGTGTGCATGTTGGTGGCTAATGGCTAATATATAGTTGTCTATAGGTGGCATCTTTACTGAAAGTTAGTTATATAAGATTTATTCTATAATAGAGTTAGTATGAGTTCAGTTGAGTAGTTGTAATTGTTGCTAATTCATTGATCTCTCATTTAACTAGTCAATTTACTAAAAATAACCCTTGTCATGCATGCAATTCAAAATTTCTTGTTGAAGTGGAGGAAAAGGGGATAATTGTAATTATTACTATATATTAGGGAGTGTACAATTTTTTTGCAAGTCGGTGAGCTAGGAGCAGTTGAATATTGCAGTGTAGCTTGAGCTTCAAGCATTGAAGTTGTCACTCTAATATATCATTGTTCTCATATGATATAATACAAACAAAGGAGGAATTTTTCTCAGTTCAGTTCCCTAGTAAAAATTGTGTTCATTATGATTGAATGACTACATGTGTTTCTATTGTATGTTTTCCTTTGCATAGATTGAGTAGAAGAACTTTGTGTCTATTACTTTTAGTCTAAATTCATTAACAATTGCAAATTTCAAGTTATTTCTATATAGTATCAGAGCATTGGTTACATAGATCTGAGGGAGATTGGATTAGCAATAGTGATGCCAAGATATTGGCATTAAAATATAAACTCAAGAACATTCGAGTGAGTAAAAATGAAACTATTGTTCAATACCTATCTAGATTCACTTAGGTGAGAGATGAACTTGGAATAGCTGGAAAAATTGTTCCATCATATGAACTTGTAAGCTTAGCTCTCCCCAGTATTCTAAAGTCCTATCACAAATATCATGATTCAGTTAATGGAGGAGACGCGATCCTATATTGGGAGAGAATTTGGTCTAACTTGGTGAAAGAGGAGATTAGGTGAAACATTAGAGATGGTGTCACATCCAGAGTTGATGAGGAAGAAAACTGTGTTTTAGCATGCAAAGGAAAGAAAGCTAAAGGAAAGAAGGATCAAGGCAAGGAAAAATCCATCTAGAACCATGCCAAGAAGAAAGAAAATTAAATTAAATGTTTTCACTACCATGAGTGTGGACACTATGGAACCAAGTGGATGAACAAGAACTCTAGGAAGACGACCATAGGAGGAGAAGGAGGAGATAATCTCACATTAGAATTCGAGCTAGATTTCATCCTCATTAATTTCATGGAAATTATTGTATGAGGTAGTGTATGGTACTTAGACTCAGGTGCCTCATTTCATACGATACGAAATAAGGATTTCTTCAACAACTTAGAGGAGAAGGATGTATAATTACACATAGATCTTGGATATGATCGAAGGTATACATGTGCCAATGGGACTAGAACTGTCACCTTTAAGATGGATTCATGCTCCCATATTCACCTAAAGAATGTAATGTATATTCCTAGTTTCAATAAAAATCTAGTTTCTCTAGCTTTATTTGAGGACAGAGGATATGATGCGGTATTTAGTAGAGGGAACGCATATGTGAAGCATGCTATTAATGGAAAAGTAAAATAAATTAGTGTTTAGGTTAAAAATATCTACAAGTCATACATGGATGCATGTGTTGCATTGAGTAGAAAGGAATAACAATTTTAGGGATGAGATGTTGGAGAGTTTTGGCATAGGTGCATGGGACATCTACACCATGGACCTTTGAAAATAATGCAACATATCGCCACTGGACTTAGAAAATATACCCTTGATCAACATTATGTTTACAAGGGATGCGCTCTTGGAAAATATGTTGAATCCTCCTTCCAAGGATGAGATAATAGATTTGGAGCCATCATGGACTTAGTTCACTCAGATGTGTGTGGACCATTTTACACAATATCAATTACAAATCACATGTATTATGTGATCTTCATACATGATTTTTTTCACAAATGTTAAATCTATTTCATGAAGACGAAAGATGAGTTTTATTCAAAGTTTTTTTAATTTAAAACCTTCATTGAAAATGATACTAGAAAGAAAAATAAATCCTCGATAACTGATAATGGAGAAGAGTACGTGTGTAATGCCTTCAAAGAATTATGTGCCAAAGATGGTATTAAAAGGAAGTTGATTTCAACTCACAACCCACAATAAAATGGGGTTGTGGAGAGGAGACATAGAAGTATTATAGGAGGTTCTAAAGCAATCTTGCATGACCATGGATTTCCACCATCCTTGTGGGAAGAAGCTTGCAATACACTTGTTTACTTGCAGAACAAGAGCCCTCACAAAATTTTTGGAATGATTACACCTGAAGAGGCTTTCTCTAGGAGGAAGAAAAATGTCTCCCACTATAACATCTTTGGATCTATAGTCTACTATAATTTCTACAAATACTGTAAGAAAGCATTCGAGCCCACTGCAGAGAGGGGGATATTTGTGGGTTATTTTGAGACACCTTATATTTATCAGGTGACATTTCCCTCACTTAAGATGACTATTATGTAGAGGGATGTGAGATTTGATGAGGAGAAATCCATGAGGAGATATGTAGAGAAAGAGCTAAGTGTACCACTAGAGGAGGAGCTTCTAGCTCAAAAAGAGGAGCATTAGTCATATTCATAGAGTGAGATCATGCTCAAATGCAAGAGGACATTCTAGGAGGGTGATGTGGAGCAGCCACATGTGGAGGAGCAGAGAGAATACCGAGTGGAGGCACCCACTCGCATAGAGAATTCTAGAGAAGGGAGGAAGAGGACAAGAATGGTTGATAAATTGGTGTAGGAAGATCACAAGTAGGTTGTTGGGCTGTATGAAAGGTATGTTTTATCCTCATATTAGCTTTATTAATCATTTTACTTTATATGTTTATCTTTGTTTTAGGAATAAATGTAGAAGAAACAATTGTAGAAGCTGGATAAAATCGATGATTAACAAATTGGGTAAATATGGGCATGAAAAACTAACTTTTTCTATATTTATATGTAGGAACATGAATTGAACGATTCATGTTCAAACTATGGAACAATAGTGACCAAGAAAGGAAAGGGAAAAATGTCTCAATCACAAAGGACAAAGGAGCAATAGGCGAACCAAGTATATTCTGTGATAAAATCAGATTGTTGGTTGCGAAATCCTCAGGATCTCCAGATCGTGAGGATTGGCTTTTATCCATTTGTCTTTCCTAGGTTATTTAAAGCCACTAGGAAAAATGAATAGCTATCTAGAAATTTGGAGATTGTAACTATTCATTATTGACACAGAGTACTCTCATTATTATGGTGTTGTAACTCTATTACCAAGTTTAATGAAGACGACTGTATTTTACCTATAATCACATTCTGAGTGTCTTTTGGCAATGACTTCTGGTGGCTCTGGGCTCGGCTGATAGGAAATTTAGTACTTTAATTGTGTCATATTTATTTATGTCTACTCTTACATTTGTTTATCGCTATTATTTCATGAAATTAGAATTATTCTCATTGTTGTGAGTATTTATTTTTACGATTTACTTTTTTCGTTCAAACTAGATTCTAGATCTTGTTGTGTTTTACATCTACATGTTAATCTTTACCGAATTGATTAGGTATGTTTAAGTATTTGATTGTTGTTCATTCTGGACTAGTGTTATCAGAGATCTTAAGTTTACAGTTGATTTCTTTCCATTAGACGTTTTAATAGTTACTTGTTGTTCATTTGCTATAGCTTTCCTTCATGCTAAACGAATTATTGTCTATTCTAGTTAGATTTGCTAAGAGTGTTTCCTTTTACTTGCATTCCAATTCAGTTCTTTGCATAATCGATTAAAGTGTATTTAAAAATGCTTTGAAGATTTATTTCGGATTTTATTTGGATTGAACTTCGAAAATTAGATGTTAATCATTGCAACAATTCTAAATCATTTCATTATGAATTAAACTCTAAATTCACTTGCATAGAAAATGTTGAACACTCTTGAAATAAACAAACTTTCCCTAGGTTGATAACTAATGTAGGTATTAAGGTTTCTTTTAATAGTCGTCTTAATGCACCAACATTTTCATGTCATTGTCGGGGAGAGTGTTTCAAAGTGATTTCTTTTTATTTTTCTTGTTGTAAAAGAATTGGGTTTTAAAAATAAGAGGTAAGAAACTGTGTAACCAACAAATTAAGTGCTTTCACATCAACCCTATTTTCAGAAAATGCATAGAGGTTAAATAGGAATAGGGGGTTTTTATGAATGACTAGGAATAAAAAGATAGAAAAAGATCAAAACCACCACCTAAATCCACCTAACTAAAGAGATCATGAACCTTGGGAGATCAAATAAAATCATAAGAAAAGTAGAATCTCAGGCATTAGTAGGACCCTAGACTATATCTGGAAAAATACCTACTGTAATCCTTAGGGTAGCAGGCTCACCATCTGCAAGCTACACCGAGATCCATAACCAAATTGGAGGATCTGAAAAGAGCTTTCAGGTTACAAAAAATTTACATGTTGATCCTATACAAGAGGGAAAATTGTGTGATCTAAGAGAAGGAGAGGGAGAAACTAGTGGAACTGTTAAGGAAGAGCCACAGTTGTCTGAACTAGGATGTCCTATCATCCCAGATCTGGGTAGCACCGAAAAACCATCTTGAATTGGGAATACTCCACTTACTTAGATAGCATCTCCTAGAGTCCTTGAAGGATATTGGAACATTTTTGACCAAGTGGCGAACCAAGTACCTCAAGGTCAAACCTCAACATTGTAATACCCCATAGTCGACCCAGTAGCCAATGCCCCGATGAAATATATTCCCTTGTAAAACATCCCAACCTTTGATGGGATGACCACAGAAGATTTGGATGCTTTCTTATTTGAGTTTGACATCCTATGTAGATGATACAATTATACCATTGACCCTAAAAAATTAAAGTTGTTCCCTTCTACCCTAAAAGGAGCAGTTTTGAGGTGATTCATGGGTTTAGGTGGGAACACTATTAACTCTTGGGATGACATGAAAACTTCCTTTCTCACAAAATATTAGGACTATTGTAGGACTAGGGAATTAAATTATGAAATCTTTAAGATTTCTACAAAGGATAATGAAACTCTAGAGGAATATGTCAAATGATTTCACTACAATTTGAAAAGATCCCCTCACTACACATTACCAAAAGAAGTCTTGAAAGCCATGTTAATTAAAGGAATGAAGGATGAATGGATAGAAAATTTAGATATGATGGGGAAGGGAGACATTTCTCAAGAGGATTACAATGAAGTTGTTCACTTGTGTATTAGGTGTTCCCGAGTTAGCACACACACCAGGTTAGGGAGCCAAGATCTTATGACTAGAGGAAGAAAACCGCATAGTGGATGCCTAACAAGAATGGAAATCAGTAACCTAGTAGAGGACTTCAAGACAAACATCATGGTCACCCTTATAATGCAGTTGGACATCCTATATGCCAAATAGAAACAAGCCTAAACAGATCAGAACTTGATTTTTTTTTTCCCACAGTGCTGGAAGAAGCACAATCAACAGGAGTGTCAATTGGACATGGTCTAGACTGTTGGCATTATGATGCATGTATTATACTTGATGGCAACCCACTCATAGAAGAACAACTCTCTTATATAACTAGGTTAATCTATTGAAGAGATATCATATGTGACAGATCATAGTGCAACAAGTCAGTAGCAAAGAATTGATGATCAGACTCAAAGAATGAAGAAAATGAGATCTCCGCAGGTTCCTGTTCACAAATATGCGGCCCTTGGCTAGTTCCGTAGGTGCACCGTTGAAAAGGTGTGGACATGTTCACAGGAGTTCCGAACAAAAGATGTGAACCTAAAGTGCATGACTTTCATGTAGAGAAAAATGTGCACGAGGAAAATCTTATGTTTTGTCCTTGATATTTAGTCCAATGTTTTCGATCCTATGGTTTTGGTCCATGGTTTTTCATCTAAAATATTGAACCCAGGTTTTGGGTCCCTAGTATTGGATCTCAATGGTTTTGGACCATGGTTTGAGTAAGGCCTAGGCTATAAAAAGGAAAGGAGAACATTTGGCTGAATATAAGTGTGTTGAAATCTTAAGAAGAACAAGATCTAAAATACTGGTAATCTGTTGGTGAGTTATAGTTGGACCTGAATCAAGGAGAGACCTAAGCATTAGAAGACAGTTCAACTGATGGGTCGAGATCTCTTTAGTGCATGATTAGATCTACGAATCTGACAGTCAAGGGTATATTTGAGGACTGGTAAATTTTCTATACTCGGAGGTCCACAAGCGAGACACATCGCAGGTGTGGAGGTGCGCAGGCCATAGACAGCTCAGGTGCGAAGGTGCACAAGCTAGCGACAGATGCGGAGGTGCGCAGGTGAGACACATCTCAGGTGCAGAGGTGTGCAGGTTTGACATAGCAGAAGTGTGGATATCCGCAGGTTTCTATTGGTGAATTTGTGGACTTTTCTTGAAATATATTTTAGTTGCTTGTGTTTATTGTTGCAGTGTTCTGTGTTCAGAATTGGTGTTGTTTTCTAGTTACTACATTCTGAGCAGTTATTGGTTGATTCAGTAGTTGTTTGTGGAAAGGAGATCGATTGATGCACATATACTTGATGTCTATTTGATGTTCATGGATCCAATCTGAAAATTTATGAATCGTGGTCCTTGGAAGAAAGAGAAGGTTGTAGCCTTCTGTAGGTCAGCACCTACGTACTAGTATCTCAGCTAGTATAAGAGTTAAGGGGGTTGTAGCTCCCTTCCAGGAGAAGCTGGAAAATGAGAGAGGGTTGTAGCTCTCTGCAGGTTGCAGCCTACGCACTGGTAAAGGACTGCACCAGTACAAAATCATTGTAAAAAGAAGTTTCCAATTGAAAGAAGATAAGGACATATTGCAGCAGGTGGTTTTCACCCACATTAGCTTTCCATATTACATCTTGTGTTCTTTGGTGTGACTACTTTTTTTTTGTGTTCGTATTCATTATTATATGGTTCTGGCATACAAATTAATGACCAAAATCTGAAGAATAATTTAAATTATAAGTCTGGAAGGTATATGCAAGTTTCAATAGTCAGATCTGCAAATGTTTGTATAAATTGGAAGAATTTGATAATATTGATTCACCCCCCCCTCTCAGTATTATTTCCAACAATTGATATCAGAGCAGGCCCTTTAGGAAAATCTTGATCGCTTGAAGGAAGATCTATCATGATGAGCTAATACGAAAGGGAAGCACCTATTAGACCACCGATTTTTGATGGGCGCAACTTCGTCTATTGGAAGGTAAGAATCGCTGCCTATCTTCAATCTCTTGGTACAGAAGTTTGGGATATTGTGGAAAGAGGATACACATTTCCATTAGCAACTCCTACAGATGCAGCTGGTAAGAAGTAGCATGAAACAAATGCAAAAGTTGTCAATACCCTATTAGGAAGTCTATCTCAATCAGAATTCGTCAAGGTTATGCAGCTCAAAAGCGCAAAAGAAATATGGGACAAGATCATTCTAAGCTATGAAGGAGATGAACAGGTAAAATGAGCAAAATTACAAACTCTTAGAATTCAATATGAATGTCTCAGAATTTATAATGATGAAAGTGTGGCTAGCTACTTCCTACGTATAAATGAGATCGTAAATTGTATGAAAAACTTGGGTGAAGAAATAAAAGAAGTTATTGTGGTTGAAAAGGTTCTAAGATATTTGTCTCCCAAGTTTGATTCAAATGTTTCTGCCATAGAAGAAAAGTAGAATCTACAAAACCTTACCATGTCATAGTTGCACGAAATTCTAACTGCTTACGAAATGAGAAAAGGAGGACCATCAAACAGGAAAGAAGCTGCATTCCATGCTTCACGAAAAGGATATTACTAAGATTCGGGACATATGTGAGAAGAAGAGGAAGAATAAAATTTTGTCAAGAACCTTCAACAGGGAACTGGTAGATTCAGAGGTAAGCCGCCTTTGAAATGCTTTGCTTGTGGAAGAGTCAGTCACTATGCTGCAATGTGCCCTCAGAAAGATAGACTAGACAAAGGTAAGGAACCTATCAGATGGAACAGAAAATAGAATGTAAGTAAGAAGAGCTATTATACACATGAAGACAGTGATGGAGTTTCAAGTAGATGAAGATGATCAAGGTAATAATAATAGACTTTTGATGGATTTTGAAGATGATGACTTCTTAGATGTTATAAATGAAGAAGATCTTTATGAAGAAATTTCTATGATGACTTCTTAGATGTTATAAATGAAGAAGATCTTTATGAAGAAATTTCTAAACTCAAAATTTGTTTAGAAGAAAAGAACATGATTATAGATACTTTGACATTCCAACTTGATGAAAGAGATAAACACAATGAAGAGTTAGAATGTGAAATTGTGGGACTTAGAAAATAAATTGAGAAAACAAAAGCTCTTAATCTTAGATTTTCTAAAGGATCTGAAACTTTTGATGAGATTATCAAAGTGCAGCGTACTCCTCTAATCAAGACAGGTCTCAGATATTCTGAAGAAATGTCTCAAGCACAGAAGCAAGCACAGAAGCCATCCACCTCCAAAATTTATCTTGATGTAGCATGGAGAAGTGAACAGGTTGACAATCGACAACGAAAGTATAATGTAGACTATCAGATAAATCAGGGACCATTTGTTTCAAGAATGAACAAAGATTACCAAGTAAGTCGGGGGCAATCTACTTCAAGGATGAACAGAAACTTCAATCAACCTCAGGTAAATCATTCTCATTTTGGCTCAAGAATGGAAATCAATAAAAACTACAATTGATTGGTTGGTAGGTTTGATAATCATCGGAATTTCTTCAATGGCCAACGTTTCTCTTGTCATAACTTTGCTCATAAAGTTGCTAAATGTGTTGCCTACAAGACCATCATGACTAGGGAAGCTGAAAAATAAAGAAGTATGACTGGGATCATGAAAATCACCTACAATAACTTCTCTGCTCTTGAAAATGAAATAGAATGTTCTGTTTGTAACAATTTTGGTCATGAAGATTCTGAATGCAGGAGCAAGTTTCGACAAACAACTCAAAAGGAGTCAGCTTCATTGAATCCCAAAACATGGAAAAGGAAAGAACCACAACCAGAAAGATGTGGGATAGCCTTATATGCGGAAGGACAGGAAAATCAATGGTACATTGACATTGGATGTTCAAAATATATGGCAGGTGATAAAGAAAAACTTCAGTCATATATTGCCTTAGAAAGGGAAAAGAAGGTCTCATTTGGAAATGACACCCCTGCATTCATAAAAGGTAAAGGTTCCACTCAGTTGAAAAAGAAAGTCAAAGCTGGAAATGTTATGTATGTTGATGGCTTAAAGCATAATCTATTGAGTGTTAGTCAAATGTACGACCAAGCAACTGAGGTAATATTTAGATCAAATGGATGTATTGTTCATGAGCTTGACACAGGGAAAATAGTGATCAAAGGCATAAGAACTCCAAATAATTTATACATATTCAAATAAGGAGAACAACAATGCTATCTAAGCAAGAATGATGAACACTGGCTATGGCATAGAAGATTGGGGCATCTTAGCTTCTCCCAGATAAGGAAAGCATGCAAATATTAGGCGGTTCATGATCTTCCTAACATCAGAATTCCAGACAATACAATATGCAAATCATGTCAATTTGGTAGGTAAACTAGAACTAATATTCCTGAGAAGGAAGGATCAGCTAGCAGGCCACTTGAACTTGTTCACACTGATATATGTGGTCCAACTAGGAAGAGGTCACCTCAAGGAGAAGAGTACTTCATATTGTTAATTGATGACTTTTCAAGGTTGTGTTGGATAGGAATCATGAAGTATAAAGATGAAGACTTCAAAAAGTTCAAGTAATTCAAAGCTTTGGTTGAAAATGAATCAGATCGCAGAATCAAATGTCTTAGATCCGATCAAGGAGGGGAATTTACCTCAGATGAATTCTTCGATTTTTGTGGACTTGGAATAAGAAGGGAATTCTCAGCTGCAAGGACTCCTCAGCAAAATGGAGTAGTGGAAAGGATGAACAGAACGGTTCAACATTTGGCTTGTGCTATGCTTGATGAATCTGGAACTCCTGCAACCTTCTGGGGTGAAGCCACATTTGCCACTGTTACTATCCTCCACAAGACAAACGTTCGGGTAAACAGCACTCAGACTCCTCATGAACTTTGGTATGGTAAGACTCCCATCGTAAAATACTTCAAAATTTTTGGAAGCAAATGCTACATTAAAAGGACTGATGAAAATCTTGGCAAGTTTGAACCTAGAGCAGATGAAGGCATTTTACTTGGCCACTCTCCCCATAGCAAAGCTTACAAATGTTACAATAAAAGGCTTGGAAATTTTTTTGAAAGCATTGATGTAGTGGTTGATGAAGAAGGAAGCACTCCTAGACAGGTAAAATCTAAAGAATTCGAAGATGACGAAGATTATCCGTCAACATCAAATCAAATTCATGACAAAGAAGAAACCCATGAGGCACTAGAAGAACAGATAAGGATTGAAGAGAAGATTCCATCCAGATACGTTCAGAAGAATCATCCAAAATCTCAAATTTTGGGGCAGAAAGAAGCAGGTGTACAAACAAGAAGAACCATTTCAGAAGCTTCAAGCTATCAAGCATTGCTCTCCTCCACTGAACCACAAGATGTAAGAGAGGCTTGCAAAGATGAATGCTGGGTTAAGGCCATGGATGAAGAACTCGAGCAGATTGAAAGCAATAACACTTGGGAGTTGGTTCGTAGACCAAAAGATAAGAATGTCATAGGGACAAAATGGATTTTCAAAAATAAGCTAAATGAAAATGGAGATGTGGTTAGAAACAAGGCAAGACTTGTTTGTAAAGGGTATGTGCAACAAGGAGGCATAGACTTTGAAAAAACGTTTGCACTAGTTGCCAAACTTGAGGCTATAAGGATGTTCCTTGCTCTCTCTAGCTTTCAGAAGTTCAAAGTATTTCAGATGGACGTAAAATCTACCTTTCTGAATGGGGACCTAGAAGAAGAAGTATATATTGAGCAACTAGATGGATGCATCCTTGGAAATGATCCAAAACTTGTATGTAGACTTAAGAAGGCACTCTATGGTCTTAAACAGGCTCCAAGGGCATGGTACTATCATCTAGACAAATACCTCCATCAACAAGGTTTCTCGAAAGGCTCAACAGATAGCAATCTATATATAAAAACTAATAATGATAAATTGCTAATACTTGTTGTATATATTGATGATATCATTTTTGGCAGCAATGAAGAATCCATGAGTCAAAACTTTGCTTTGGTGATGCAAAAAGAATTTGAAATGTCCTTGCTTGGTGAGCTGACATACTTCCTTGGTTTACAAATCCAACAAAATAAAGATGGTATCTTTTTATCACAAACCAAGTACCTAAAGAAGATCTTGAAGAAATATTACATGGAAGACTCAAAACCGGTATGTACCCCTATGGTAACAGGATGTAGCCTTAGCGCTAATGATGAATCAGTAGCAGTACATCAACCAACCTATAGATCCATGATTGGTAGTCTACTCTATCTGATAGGACCTCTATGAGACATCATGCATGCAGTGGGAATAGTTGGAAGATTTCAGGCTAATCCAAAGGAATCACACCTTCAGGCAGTCAAGAGGATCTTCAAATATCTTCAAGGAACACAAAACTATGGCTTATGGTATCCTAGAGCTGCAGATCTCACACTTCATGCATATACATATGCAGATTGGGCAGGAAGCATGGATGATAGAAAAAGCACTAGTGGGGGTGCATTCTTTATGGGGTCTAGATTAGTATCCTGGTTCTCAACAAGAAACAAAGTTCAATTCCTTTATCTACAACAGAAGCAGAATATGTGGCTGTTGCATCTTACAACACACAACTTCTTTGGATGATGCAAACTTTGCAAGATTTTTAAATCACTTGTACTCCACCTATCTCCATATTTTGTGATAATACAAGTGCAATCAGTATTTCAAAAAATCATTTCATGCATTCAAAGACTAAGCACATACCTATCAAGCATCATTTTCTAAGGGAACAAGTGCTTCAACAAAAGGTCAAATTGGAGTATGTTCCCTCCAAGGAACAAGTTGCTGATAGAGTCACCAAAACTTTTCCTAGGGAGACATTTGAATACCTCAGACAGAAGCTGGGGGTAGTTGATGCATCATCTTGCTGTTGAATATTTCAGAGATTCTTGTACGCATGTTTCATATGGAGTATATGCATATATACGCTGGTTTATGTAGGTACAGTCGACTTGAAGAAAAGGAAGGATGAGAAGAGTCTGATATGGGTCTGTCAGAGACCATTTGGCACAAGTTCAAGGGGAACATATATTCTTCTAATAATGCATTGTTGGCATTATCTTTGATCAATTCCACAACTTGTTGTTGGTTTTACGTGAAACAAGTGTAGCAGGAGATCATGGTCGCTGGTCTAAATGATGATTATCAGATGCTATTGATGATTAGTTGTTGATATCTATCATAGTCTTGTTGTAGAAATTTCATCTCTATGTCTTGTATTTCCTTCTTATCAAGGTCATGTAACGACCTATCTTGGTTTCCCCACTATGCCTGGGATGGATGTAGTAATGTTCTTGTTGAGTCATGTGTCAATTCATGGTGTATCAGATGATTCAATTCCCACTTGGTTGGGAGATGGATGTATGGATGAGGCTTTGATGATAGGAGGATCTTTTATGATATATGGAGTCATGTTCTTATAGAACATCTTTTTGCAGACCTTGCTTATAGTCAGGAGGAGCATGAACAACACACTTCAGCAGAGTAGAGATTTCAGCATGTACTCAGAGGAAGCATGGACAAAGGGGGAGCTCATTCAGAGAATTCAGTAGGTACTCAGGGGGAGTATGGATAGTGGAATGTTTATCAAGGAAAGATTTTGGTCTGCCCTTTGCCCTTGATGTCAAAGGGGGAGAGTGGTTGTTGCCATCAAGTCTAAAGGGGGAGATTGTTGGCATTATGAGCATGTATTGTACTTGATGGCAACCCAATCATAGAAGAACAACTTTATTATATATCTAGATGAATCTACTAAAGAGATATCAAATGTGACAGATCATAGTGCAACAGGTCAGTAGCAAAGAATTGATGATCAGACTCAAAGAATGAAGAAAATGAGATCTCCACAAGTTCCTATTCACAAAGATGTGGTCCTCGGCTAGTTCCGTAGGTGCACCGTTGAAAAGGTGCAGACATGTATGCAGGAGTTCCGAACAAAAGATGCGAACCTAAAGTGCACAGACATTCATGTACAGAAAAATGCGCACGAGGAAACCCTTATGTTTTTTCCTTGGTATTTAGTCTGACATTTTTGATCCTATGGTTTTGGTCCATGGTTTTGCATCTAAAATATTGAACCCAGATTTTGGGTCCCTAATATTGGATCTCAATGGTTTTGGACCATGGTTTGAGTAACGCCTAGGCTATAAAAAGGAAAGGAGATCATTTGGCTGAATATAAGTGTGTTGAATATCTTAAGAAGAACAAGATCTGAAATACTGGTGATCTATTGGTGAGTTGTAGCTGGACCTGAATCAAGGAGAGACCTGAGCATTAGAAGATAGTTCTACTGATGGGTCGAGATCTCTTTGGCACATGATCAGATCTACGAATCTGACAGTCAGGGGTATATTTGAGGACTGATAAATTGTCTATACCCGGAGGTCCACAGGCAAGACAAAACACAGGTGCGGAGGTGCGTAGGCCATAGACAGCTCAGGTGCAAAGGTGCGCAAGCTAGCGGCACAGATGCAGACGTTTGCAGGCGAGACACATCTCAGGTTCGGAGGTGCACAGGTTTGACATAACAGAAGTGCGGATATAGGTAGGTTTCTATTGGTGAAGTTGCAGACTTTTCTTGAAATATATTTTAGCTGCTTTTGTCTATTGCTACAGTGTTCTTGGTTCAGAATTGGTGTTGTTTTCTGGTTACTACATTTTGAGTAGTTATTGGTTGATTCAATAGTTTTTTGTGGAAAGGAGATCGATTGATGCACATATACTTGATGTTTGTTTGATGTTCATGGATCCAGTCTGAAAATTTATGAATTGTGGTCCCTAGAAGAAAAGAAAAGGTTGTAGCCCTCTGTAGGTCAGCACCTACATACTAGTATCTTAGCTAGTACAAGAGCTAAGGGGTTGTAGCTCCCTTCCAGGAGAAGTTGGAAAGCGAGAGAGGGTTGTAGCTCACTACAGGTTGCAGCCTGTGTACTGGTAAAGGACTGCACCAGTACATAATCATTGCAAAAAGAAGTTTCTAATTGAAAGAAGATAGAGACATATTGCAGTAGGTGGTTTTCACCCACATTGGGTTTCCACCTTACATCTTGTGTTCTTTGGTACTACTGTTTATTTTTTTGTGTTCCTATTCATTATTATATGGTTCTAAAATACAAATTAATGACCAACATTTTAAGAATAATTTAAATTATAAGTTTGGAAGATATATGCAAGTTTCAATAGTCAGATCTGCAAATGTTTGTATAAATTGGAAGAATTTGATAATAATGATTCACCCCCCCAGTGTTATTTCCAACACAGACATGTGTTATCTACACCAAGGACCATGCCAGTGAGTAGTGTCCATCACTTCCAGGGCTGAGAGTAGTTTTTAAAGAAGCAGAAGAAGAGACAGAACTAATATACTTATTGAACCAGTGTCGACAGTGGCAAGGCCAACCCACAGGTATGGCACAAGACCCATCTTAGTTCTTTCCTTCTTCACCATTTAATCAGCAACATAATTCTGGAACAACGTGGCAAGGTCAACCACCTTTCTCGAGTTGGCAGTCCCAACCATTTCCTATGTCACCTTGGTCAACTCAGTCCTTTCTGGGTAATGGTTAGCAAAATTCTCCTTTTACTCCTTTTTGGCAAAGTAATCCATATGCATCCTAGTCGTCTGCCTCTACTCCACAAAATTTGAACTGGTCTCTGAATTGGCAATGACCTCTATGGATAACTAATATGCCTATGGGGACAGATCCTCAACCTCGAGCTACATTATCAGACCCATATCCATTACAGCAAAATCCTCATCCCCTTCTGCATCCATAACTACTAGCTCAATCGAATCCAAACCCCAATAACAGACCATTCAACTAGTGCAAATTCTTGACAACTCAAACTATGAGACCAAACAGAACGAATGCAATGAACTTAGACTAAGTTCAGGACAATTATCACTCCTAAGGAAGATAGGAACCAACCACCAATTGAGTGAGAAACCCCACTTGTACATACACCATTGATTATGACTGACACTAAAATAAAAGAAGGAGAAGGCACAGTTGAGCATAAAGATCCTGAAAAATTTGTAGTTGCTTGTCCCCTGTTCCCTGAAATATTAACAATACCTAAACCAAATTTTTATGCAGACTTTGATCTAAGGGAACTAAAAAATATTTCATTAAAATCCCTCTCCTCCAGGGCATCCAAGATATTCCTATTTATGCTAAAACAATTAAATAACTATGTGTCAAAAATCCTGTGAGGAAATTAAAAGCTCCACCCACTATTCATGTGGTAGGGACCTTGTTTGATTTACTGTTGGTTGGGGAAACACCAATAAAATATGAAGATCTCGGGAATCCCATAGTTA
Source organism: Pinus taeda (assembly GCA_000404065.3). Classification (NCBI taxonomy): domain Eukaryota; kingdom Viridiplantae; phylum Streptophyta; class Pinopsida; order Pinales; family Pinaceae; genus Pinus; species Pinus taeda. Next base: position 53,424 of record APFE031043366.1, on the reverse strand, counting down.
CAGTCCAAATATATGGTCGCTTCTTTCCAAACACACTAGTTGACTTGGGTGTAGCCATTAACATCTGAACCACGGAAACTCGTAAGACACTTGGTATCACAGCTTTGGAACCAACCACCACCCCACTAGAACTCGTTGATCATTCGGTGATAAGACCAGAGGGAACTTTACAGGACATTACGATTTCTGTTGATTCATGGGAATACCCAGTGGATTTTCTCATCATAAACCCAAAAAGTGGATTAGATAGGAAACCTTTAATTTTGGGCCGACCTTGGCTAGCAAAAACTGATGTTTACATAGGTTTTCATGAGGGAAACATGACCATTGCTAAGGGGGAAGCTATAAAAAAATTGATTTTATACCCTCCTTCCAAACCAAGTCCGACCATTGTGAAAATACATAAACAACTATCCACATACCTGGAAAAAAGTATTCATTCACCACTTACAGTAGAAGAGGCACTTGAATTGAAGAATCATACTGAATATTGTGTGATCAATAACTTTATTAATCACCTAGCCACTGTGAATAATATCAAATGTCAAATGTTAAAAGCAATTCTTGACAATGAAGCCTTGGAAGACCCTTTGAAAGATACTCATCATCAACATATCTAGACAACTATTGTTCATAACAGCGAGCTTGTTGAAATTGAACGAAGCAAGATTTTAAACATTAATGATAGTCTAGACGGTGACCGACAACAAAACCTCATTCAAGTTCTGAAAAAATATAAAGGGGATTTTGCTTGGGACTATCTAGACATGAAGGGCATAGACCCACAATTATGTACACATCATATCTACACAGAAAAGGATGCTCTTCCTATTCGAGAACCTCAATGGAGATTGAATCCACATCTCAAAGATATTGTAAAAGAAGAGCTATAGAAGTTACTGGATCTGAATTTCATTTATTGCATTTCGGATAGCAAGTGGGTCTCTCTACTGGTAGCTATTCCCAAGAAAATGTGAAGTGGTGCATCTATGTGGATTATCAGGAAATGAACAAAGACACACAGAGAGATCACTTCCCTCTTCCATTTATTGATCAAGTCCTTGATACACTCACAAGAAAAATATTCTTTTCCTTTCTCGATGGCTTCAATGATTACAATAGGATCCAAATCACCACTAAAGACCAAGACAAAACCAACTTTGCATCCCTGAGGGGTGCATTCACTTACATAGCGTTACCGTTTCGGTTATGCAATGCCCCAGCTAATTTTTAGAGGGCCATACTCAATATTTTTTCTGATCTGACAAGTGAAGGACTTAAAGTTTACATGGATGACTTTACCCGGTATGGGAACAACTTTGATCGAGTGCTATAGAAATTAGAGAATATTTTAGAACGATGCATCGCCACTAGGTTGTGTTTAAGTAATGTCAAGTGTCACATGATGATGATGGAAGGTGTAATCCTAGGACATTACATTTCTAGAGTTGGGATACAAGTAGATCCAACAAAGACACATGTAATTCTCCTACTACCTACACCCTGTACTCAATCAAAGGTATGTAGCTTCCTTGTATATGTGGGTTATTATTGCAGGTTTATAAAAAAAAATTCACAAATTGATGCACCTTTATATGCTTTTACAAGAAATATTCACTTTAAATGGTCTGATAAATGTAACACAACTTTTATAGATTTGAAGAAATTAGTTTTAGTATTGCATGGACCCAACTGGGAGTTGCCCTTTCACATCTCTATGGACACGTTAGATGGAGCAATAGGCATTGTCGTTAGCCAAGAGGAAGATAGAAAGCCTTATGTTATTTATTATATCAGCAAAAATCTTACTACTGTTGAACTTAATTATACAGTAACAGAAAATGAATTTTTATTTTTCATTTATGTTATAAACAAATTTAGACATTATATAACTGGCTATCAATTTTTTCTGTATAATGATCATTTTGCCATTAGATATTTAGCTAACAAACCCATTACAAATGGTCGAGTGTCTCATTGGTTGTTACTTTTGCAGGATTTTGATATCACCATTAAAGACCATCCAGGGAAGGAAAACCCAGTCGTGGATTTTCTGTCTCGAATTCCAAAGATAAATGATCCGTTGGTAGTAGATGACCAATTTCTAGATGAACATTTATTTGTCGTAGGTTAAAACACCATGGTATGCATATGTAGAAAACTATATGAAGTTACGAAAGCTTCCTAGACACTTGATAGTAAGGGAAAGGAAACAAATTGTCCAGTGCAGTGCCCAATTTTATTGGATTGGCCGATATCTTTTTCATATAGGGTCTAATATGTGCATACTTAGATGCATTCATGAAGATCAAATCTACGACATCCTAAAGGCTTGCCATGATGAGCCCTGTAGAGGAAACTTCACAGATCACATAACTGGTCATAAGGTACTACAGACAAGCTATTATTGGCCCACCACTTTTAAAGACGCTAAGAAATATGTCTAGGCTTGTGATAGCTGCCAAAGGAGGGTCTGTCCTAGTCAATCTGATGAAATGCCGCTGCAGCCCCAATTGTTAATAGAACCTTTCGAACGATGGGAATTGGATTTTGTTGGCCCATTTCATTTGCAATCAAACCAAAAGGCCTACATACTAGCTGCTGCAAACTATGTAACCAAGTGGGTAGAAACAATAATTTTTCCAAGAGCTACAAAAGAAGTCATGATTAATTTCCTTTTTGGGTTATTTGTATGGTATGGTTTACCTAGGGAAGCGATAACATATGGAGGAGGGAAATTTGTAGGACATAAGATTACAGCCACTCTATGGAACCACCACATTACACATAGAGTGACTTTCCCGTATCACCCGCACGCAAGTGGGCAAGTTGAGAGCACCAATAAGGTCATTGAAGCAGTTCTAGCCAAGACAATTTCGACACGTCGGTAGGACTAGGTTGCTAGACTGTGAGAGGCCTTGTGGGCATATCACACGACTTGGCAAAATACTACTAGATATTCTTTGTACGAACTTGTATTTCGCAAAGAACCTATCTTTCCTATTGAATTTGAAATAAAGTCTATCAGAACAGCACAGAATTGAGATTGGATCTGATGGAGGCTTAAACTAAATGACTTCAAAAAATAAATGAATTGGATGAGGCTCAACTACTTGTTCGATAATGCACCAAAATTATTCAGCAGCAAAGCACAAAGTGGCATGACAGTCTTATTAAAAAGAAGACGTTTCAAAAAGGAGACTCAACACTCCTCTATGATTCTAGATTCCAAGAATCTTTGGGCAAGTTATAGACAAGGTGGCTTGGCCCTTATGAAATTCAAGAGGTACACAACAATGGCACTCTCACTCTGACTACCATTGATGTGTTTGGCCATTATTTCTAGGTGAATGAACATCGGGTGCATCTTTATTATAAACCACTCACCAAAGACTATTTTTTCCTATAGGTACGTGATGATACAACTGTGCAAATTTTAGCTGCAAGGAGTGATGACCCGACAACTTTACTTCCATAAAACATTATCTCTCTTCAGTTGTAAATAATGTATATATTACTTTTACGGTTAGTTTCAATTTAGTTTAGGCATCACTATGTAAATATGAGGATTTATCTTGTTTTTTTATTGGTGTGTTTAATAATTTTTGTTTAATCAATTGAACAAGTCCAATTTCTTTTTGTGTGATTTCCTATTCAATCAAATGAACAACTCCGATTTCTTTTTGTGTGTTTTGCTATTCAATCAATTGAACAAGTCAAATTTCTTTTTGTGTGTTTTACTATTTAATCAATTGGACAACTGTTGTTAGTTAATTAAATAGTTGTTGTTCAATCAATTGAACAGATCTGATTTCTTTTTGTGCGGTTGTTATTAGGTGTAGGAATTGCGCTTGAGAAAACTCCTCAACACTTAATTGTCAACCTGATGGTTTCATAAAATTAGAGACAAAGCATAGGCAATACCATAAATGGTATGAAATTTTCCTATCTCTAATCCTACTTCTTAAAGTAAATGCTTTGCAGAATCAGAAATAAAACAATCAGAAAGGTAATTAACACCGAAGCAACTCTAGTGCTGGAATGTAAAAGACTATTTGCATGTAAATCAAGTAAAGAAATTCAACACAATGGGAACAATCTTAAATCCTGAAATGAAATGCTATGTTCACCTTCATATGGATGGTTAATAGTTAGACAAGTGGGCCCTTGCAGAATTCTGTCATCCTTTTGATCTTCCTTCCTCACACAATGTTTCACCTCTGCAAAACACCTCCAAAAATGAATGGCTAGCTCCTCAGTCCTGAAATTCAATGTTTACTCCGACCGTTACTATATTTGGCTTCTTGTCTTGGGCTCTGCAGAGTTACTTAGTAACCTTCTTGAGGTTTCTATAGCATTTGGGAGCCCGATACTTCCATACCTTTACTTGTTGCTTCTGACTCTTTACTTTTGCAAGTAACTCCACCTCTCTCTATTTCTTCCAACTTTGCTCTTTGATGACCTGCTTCAAATCCTCCAGGTCATGGACTTGTTGGTCCAGATCTACTATTCTGTTATTGAGGAAAAGAATGGAGGATGTTCTGCTAAGATCTTTGGGTGTCAACGTCTTTTCTACCATGGACTCGAAACATGTCCCATCGTCATCAAGGTCAAGGCTGTCGAAATCCTTCTTTAGAACATCACAGAGGGTTTCTATACCTAGGGTTTTCTCATTATTGATGGTTTTGATGCCGTCACCAATCTTCATGTCTTGTGCACTCAATTCCTTAGGGCTCTTAACACCTTATTCTCTTGACTTCTCAGGGGATTCAACACCCTTTCTTTCCAAGTCAGTAGGAGTTTTGGTTCCTCGCTCTTCTACAACTACAGGGAATTTAGTACCCTATCCTTCGAACACCGTAGTGTCTTCAATACCCTAACCTTCAAAAATTGTAGTGTCTTCAGTACCATGACCTTCTAAAATCATAGGTTTTCAGTACCCTAACCCTTGATATCATTAAGGGTTTCTACGTCCAGTCGCAAAATTATCAAGACCCTCTACATGTTGTTCCTCTTCATTCTCTTCTACTTTCACTGCACCAGTATGCAGTGTCAACGTCGCCTTTCTAATCTTTAGCCTACTGATAAATGTTGGCAACAAGACGTCATCTTCCACATTCTCCTCATCTTCCACAGTGTGTGCCAATGCATCTGCAAGCACCAAGAGATTACGAAGTGTGGGGTAACTTTGGGGTGTTTCATCGACTACGATTGGAGAACTAGACTAATTCATCCCTTTGGCAACCATTTTCCTCCTCATCGAGGCTCTAGTCTTCCTCTTCCTTTCCACAGGTGGAGTGTTGTCAATAGCCCTCTTCACTGCTTGCACTAGTGAACTTTGACCTTGCCTCTTGGGAGGAGATAATGTCCCGACCTTTCTCTTCTTACCTGTATTGGTGCTAGTAGACTCTTCTGCATCCCTTGCTCAAAATTCTTTCAGAAACACTCCCCAAATTATCCCCTTTCCTTCTAACTTTTTCTTGACTAGAATTTTAATAAGCCCATGATGGCAGATCTTGTTTGAAAGTTGGCTTGCACTACTACTCTGCATGTTTTTCACCATCTTATCAAGGCTTTTGAGCAAGAAATGAGGAAAATTAATCAATTTTATTTCCTTAAAATGCAATAGCAATCGGAGGTGGTATACAAATGCCAAGGTATAGCATCATTCTCTAGTTACAAACTTCTACAATATAAACATTAAATATCACCACTTCCCAACCATGGAATTTTGTGGAAGTCCCATTCTCCAATTGACCTTAATTTTATTATCAACCACAAATCAGTGGCAATGCTTCTTCGTGAGCCACTCTTTTTTAAACTAGTGCTCCCCTATAAGTGGCAAGCCTGTGGCTTGTGCGATGAACTCCTCTGTAATTTTGAATTTTAAGGACCCGACCTTGACTCGACCTTCTTTGAATGTCTTTGAAAACTCTAATGCCACTGCCATGTCGAACCCATAAAACTTTTGTGGAGATGGTAGGAACCCAGATTCTTGTAATAGTGCAAGATTGTTCCTGTACTCAGTAGTTTGTTCAATTTCTTGCAAAGATAACAGTTCATTCCTTAGAGGCGCCATTTCGAACCACACTCCAGTTCACTCTATTCACACCCTCGAAGGAATTTCTGAGTGACTCCAACATTCACTAAGAGTTTTATGCAGGAGGTTCATTGTCCTCTGTCTTTTCATACCAATTCACTCGACAATGATGGAACAACCTCCCCACATCAAGTATTGATTCATGTCATCCTGCTATGGGTGAATCATGATGATTGGATACAATGGTGGTATAAGCATTGGTGGTGCAATGGCTACAATGATTGGATTGCGGGTAAGCTAATAATGGTCAAATAGTGTGGAATCATTTCAAGGAGGGTGTGAAAGTTATTGGATAGTAGTACATCCCACAGGCAGCTTCATAATTCAATCAAACATACTTCAACATTTATTAAGGAGATTAGATTCCAAACCTTTCACACCTTGCACTTTAAATATTTGTTCCTAGATGAGTAAATAATGAAAGAAAGCATGAACTAAAACATGGAATGATATAACATATTAACACATGTGTAGGGAAGTACATGCCCATAAATATCCTTGATAAACCACTTGAGGACTGCGTAAATTGCTTTCATAATCAATTGTTTTTCGGCACCAAACCTACTTGTATTGTTGTGCTCGCATTGTGTTGTGCATGCACCAGGGACTTTTACTAAACAAAGAATCTGATAAGACGTACTTTTGTACCTGGACTTAATAAATTTGCCTCATTATACAAGAAAAAATTATTCACCATCCTTTGTTGTTTCTTGAAGATGCCTTCTGGATTGACTGCATCAAATTCTGCAATCAATTTATGACAAAATAAAGAAGTGGGAAAGGGGTAAAAATTTTAGAATGGGAAGGAATATTATGGATTTCAAAAACAATATCACCAAGAGTGATAAATTAAATGGGATGTGGGAAAAAATTTAAGGGAAAAGAGGAATTTTACAAAATCGGGTAAGGGTAATTTCTTAGAAGAAAGAGGAAGGTAATTCATTGGGGAATTTAGAAAATAAATAGTGAGAAATTTCGAAATGGGAAATAGAAGAAAGACACTCTTTTTACCTTGAAATCTGCCTGCACTAGTGCAGGAAAAATAAATGCAGCAGGAAGTAAGCGTTTACTTGGATAACAGTGTCCATGCTAGTAACCCAAAACTTGGGTAAGTGCTCGTTTTCATGAACTTACTTCTTCTTGGTGGCAGCCAACATATCTAAAAATAAAGTAACATTCCATTTTTATTGGAATTTCAATCTTCCTGCCAGCATGCTAGTTTTCTGGTCGATCCTTTTGCAATCATGTCAATCAACTAATTTTCATAATTAGAGGATATTTTTTTTCTTTTTATTTTGTTTGATTATTTTTCTCTTAATAAGGACAAGAAGGAATCAATTCTTCAACAAGTTGGTGTTACCACCTACCAACTCCTTTTCAAATGGTTGTTGGACTTGCTGCATAAAATCTCCTTTAGTAAGGGACTGAAAATATACCTCTAGTCTATGCTCGTTTACCAGAAACACATAATTCCATCCATCAATATTTTAGATTTCTACCACTCGACTTTCAAACACTTTTACCACTTCACAGGGTCCCATCTAGCATGTATGTAATTTTTGTTTAAAATGTTTGAATCTTGAATTGTAAAGGAGTACCCATTCACCTGGTTGGAAATGCTTCTTCTGAATGGACTTGTCATGCCACTTCTTGCGCTGTTGTTGAACCAAGACGTTATGTTGAACAACATCCCTTAGGATTTAATCTAACTAATTTAATTGTATAAGGCTTTGTTGCTGTGCTTTAGAGAGATCCAGTCCCAATAGGACTGTAGTCCTGAAAGTCTTGATCTAGAATTCTATCAGCAAAAGGACTTGTTTCCCATACATCAGCTCATATGGTGTGTGTCCTATGCTATTTCTCCAAGTGGTTCAGTAGGCCCATAATGCTTCCGCTAATTTGTCAACCCAATCCTTTCTGTGCATGATTACCATGTTTGTGAGGATGGACTCAATCACCTTATTCATGGACTCCACCTGACCATTTTCTTGCAGATGATACGGTGTAGATTTCCTATGCCGTATTTTGTACTACTCCATTACACCCTATACCAGATTAGAAATAAAATGCGATCCATGGTGAGAAACAATTCCTCTAGGCACACCAAATCTAGTAAAGATTTCAGTAAAAAGAAAATCAATGACAACTCTTTTGGTAACAAAAGAAACAACTTTAGCTTCTAACCATTTTGATAGAAAATCTGTACAAACCAAAATATGCTTTTTATTTGATGATGCAATATTTATTGGTTCTACGAAATCAATGGCCCATTTTTCAAAAGGCTCAATCATAACCTGAGGATGTAAACTCATTTCATTGGTTTCATTAGGTTGGCCAATTCACTAACATCTATCAAATTGTTTGACATCCTTGAACAAGGAAGACCAAATATAACCAGCGCGTAATACTTTGTATGGAGTCCACTTATCAGCAACATGACCTCCATAAGGTTCATCATGGGTAGATTTTAAGATATCAAACACCTCTTCATCTCTTACACATCTACAGACAATGAGATCTGCTCTGATGTAAAAGAGGTCTCCTTGGATCTAGGAATATGCAACACTTTTCTGAATGATATTCCACTTTTAACAAGCGGATAAGTGAGGTGGTAATTATCTAGTGACTAAATAGTTAGCTATGTCAGCAAACCATGGAGATTTTGTTGACATAGAAAAAAGATGTTCATCAGAAAAATCATCATCAACAAGAATTGCTTCACCAAGATTATTTAATATATAAAGGTAATCTGCAACTACATTTGAATTTCTTGGTCTATCAACAATGGTAATATTAAATTCATGTAATAATAGCAACCACCTAGTCACTCTACCACTAGTTAATGGTTTATTCATCAAATATCTTATTGCATAATCGTCAGTATGTACAAAAACTTCATATCTTGTAATATAATGTCTGAATTTATTAATGGAAAAAACTATCGCTAAAAACTCTTTCTCAGTAACCGTATAATTGAGTTTAGCTGGTGACAATTTTTTACTAATGAAATAAATAGCATAAGATTGTTTTTCTTCTTTTTTTCCTATAGCTACATCTATAGCAGTATCTGAGGCATCAAAGGAGATATGAAATGGTAAGGATTAGTTTGGTCCTCTCATTATTGATTCCTAAACAAATTTTTCCTTCAATGTCTCAAAGGACTATTGGCAAGCCGTGGATCAAGAAAAATCACTATCTTTGACCAAAAGTCAAAAAACAAGGTAGCTATCTTTGAGAAATTATCAATGAATCTCATATAGTAGCCTGCATGTCCTAGAAAACTTCTCACTTCCCTTTGAGTTTTGGGTATAGGAAGACTCGAAATGACTTTTATTTTTGTAGGGTCAACCTCAATACCTTTGTTAGAAATAAGATGGCCAAGAACCACTCCTACCTTGCACATCAATCTACATTTCTTGTCACTTAAGGAGATATGAGCTTCTTCGCAACGAGGAAGCACTTTTCCTAGATTCTTGAGGGCATCATGAAATGAATCACCAAACACAGAGAAATCATCCATATATATTTCTATGCATTCAAGGTCAACATAAATAGCGAAGACTACCCTTTGAAAGGTAGACAAGGAATTGCATAGCCCAAAGGCAAGCACTCGATAAGAAAATGTACCCCATGGACTCGTAAAAGTGGTTTTGTCTTGATCCTCGAGTGTTATATGTATCTGGTTATATTTGCAAAAGTTGTATAGAAAAGAAAAGTACTTCTTACTAGTGAGGGTATCGAGTACCTGATCGATGAAAGGAAGGGGGAAGTAATATTTGAGAGTGGCTTTATTCATTTCTCTGTAGTCAATACAAATGCACCATCCCCCATCTTTCTTTGGGACTAATACTAATGGAGAGACCCAATGGTTGTCAGAAATGGGATAGATAAATCAACATCTAAGAGTTTTTGCAATTCTTCTCTTACAATGTCTCTTAGAGATGGGTTCATTCACCTTTGGGGTTGTCAGATAGTTTGGGCTCCATCCTAAATATAGATATGGTGTCTACAAGTCTTAGGAGGGATGCCTTTCATATCTTCATAACCCCATTTAAAGTCATCAACATGGTTTTGCAACAAATTCACAAGCTGCTCTCACTGAGAAGGATCCAAGTCTGAACTGATATACAAGGATTTACCTAGAATAATATAAAGAAGAGTAGTATTAGGCTCAAGAGTACATAAGGGTGTCTCTAGAGACGGTGATGGTGGGGGTAAAGAGTCAAATCCTTCTAGAAAATCTAGTCTGAAAGTCTGACTTAATGACTCCAAATTAGGCATGTTGTCTAGATTGTTTAGGAAGTCTTGAATCTCTCCCTCCTGTGAGGACTCAACATTCTGATGTATCAAGGAAACAGGTTGAGTCTCCTCATCACTATTGTAGTCTAACCATAAAGTGCCTCATAGCTCCTGAATAGATCTAGTGGGTGGATATAGGGTGACTTTCTTTATGGAATCTCCATGGGATACATGCATATCACTAGAACAACATCTGATATAAGCATCGACCGTAGCAATCCATGGTCATCCCGAGATGAAGGGACGCCCTCACACAGGGTTCCTTGGCTAAAGCACAATGAAATTTGTGGGATATTCCCAAGAATCTAAGGAGATGACCACATCATCCAATACTCCTTCTGGCTTGATTTTAGATCTATCTGCCAGTTCAAACACAGTGGGAGTAGGAAGAATATGCATTAATCTAAGTTGATCCATGGTTTTCTTGGTCATAACATTAATGGCTACCCCTAAGTTGATAACTACATTGGAGAGAAGAACATCACCTATCTGAACAGAGATAATAGGTTTTCCAAGGTCGGTATATTTTTCGATGTGTATACATCCCGTCATTAACTATGGTGCTCTACCAACAAATTGAATGGTTTGGGGTTCCAACCTTCTCCTTCTTAGCTTCTTGAGAGAGAGTTCCTTAATACTTTTTGTACGAATGGGCATCTCTTTGATAGCTTTGAGAAAAGGTACCTTTATGAAAAGGTTCCTAAGCGTGGAGGCCAGGCTAGACTTAGGAATGGGGTATTTTTTCTCCACTACTAACCTCTCTAGATTGGGAGGTCAATTGGAAGAAGATGACAAGGCCTCAAAATGTATAGGGATAGGATGAATTGTGTCATCCCTTTCGGAATGATCAGGAGTTTCTTCCTCTCCTTTCTCATTGATAATTACCATCAACTGCTTTTGATTCTCTGAGATTACTACCTTCCCTGATCTCAATTGGAGATCATTGAATCCAACTGGCATAGTCTGAAATCTGGATGAAGAATGAGGTGTCATAGAATGTATCATTTGTACTGCTTTATTATTAGGGTTGGGTAAAGGTTGAGCAGGAAGCTAAGAAGGTTGAAATAGTGGAGGTAATGGTAATGTTGGAATAGGCTGACTCAGCTGAGGAAATGATGGTTGAGGAATTGGATAAGGTGCATATGTAGGAGGGTATGATTGCATAGGTGCATGATAGGAATTATGTGAATGATGTGAATGGTTTGGCCCTCTCAATCCTTGTTGCAAAGATTGGGGATTTGTCCATATTGATATTGATTTCCCTGCTACCAATGCTGAGAGTGACCAGTGTTAGCATAGTAATATGAATGTGCATTATAACCAAAAAAATGTGGTAGAGATTTAGGAACCATACGTACATATACCTAAGGAAAATTCCTTCTTTCTCCCGTAGCATGTAATGATTCAACTTCAAGTTGCCCCCTTCCAATACATCTTTCAGCCCAGGTATAGAGGGAAATTTATCTGTAGCATGGTTATCTGCACAAACTGCACATTTATTAGTTTCTTTAATATCTAGAGGACATTATCTTAAAGAATGCTTTGTTCTACATTTAGGAAAGAAAATAGACAACATCTCTTGCTCTCCTAGAAGCTTTTGCTGAAACTTCAAAGAGTCTATTTGTTTACTAATAGTATTCATTACTTCAATTTTCATATTGTCCATTTTTTTCTAATCCAATAATCATAGCATCAGTAGATTCAGTTTTTCTATTTTTATTCTGAATTCCTTTACCGAATCTATATTGATTCCTTGATAATTTCCTCCACAAGTCACAGATCTAATCAAAAGTCTTTTAAGCAATATCCCCTTGTCCTAATATATTTAAATTGTTTCTAGCATAATCAAATATCCCACGTAAGGGAAAGGTTCTAATGGTACTTAGATCAAATTTGTGCTTTGACCTTTGAAAGATATATAGTAATCTCTCCAAGTAGTCCTCGAAAGTATCATCACCATTTTGTACAATAGTAAATATTTCATCTTGAATATTTCTAGTTTTACAATATTCCTGATATTTTGAAAGAACACTCTCTTCATTTGCTCCCAAAAAGATATTGTGTTTCCTCCTAGTCCCATGAACTGGTAGAGTTCCGTCCTTAAGGGTTGCAGGAAACAACTTTAACATTTGGGAATCAGATGAATAATCATAACTCCTACACAAAATATCAAACTCAAATAAGAAAGAGTTTGGGTCTTCATGTACCTTACCATAAAAATGAGAAAGAGATAATGGTGAAATGTTTTTCATTTGTACTTGTGTATCAGGATCCACAATTAGGAAACCAAAAGTGGATTGTTCCTCATTTACCTGATTTTCACCACTTCCTTCTGCATGGCCTTCCATATCTACCATTGTTTTTCTTCCACCCAAACCACTCTTAACACGCTGAGAAGGTTGGCTATAGATTACAACGGTCCCCTTCTTCCCCTTTATGGGTTGTGTCACACTTGAACCACTACTACCACAACCTAGGTGGATCGTTCCTGTGTGATGAGTCTAAGTTTGTTTGGACTTTATGCCTACAAAATAAGGCCCAATGTGACTTTTGGTTTCATATTTGTCAGTTTTTCTTTGGCCCCTAGTGGGCTTCGGACCCATACCTCTTTTAGGCATTGATTTCAAAAAATGACAAAACGAAATTCAAATAAAAACTGAAAGTTTCAAAAAAATAAACTGACATCTATAAATTCCTTAAAAAAATAGAAGCACATTGCAGAAAAATGATAGTAGAATTACCCCTATTGCAAAAAAATGGAAAATTATTACCAATTCAAATCTCCTCCCCAGCAATGGCACCAAAATGTTGGTTGCAGGAATTGCGCTTGAGCAAACTCCTTAGAACTTAATTGTCAACCTGAGGATTTCGTAAACTTAGAGATGAAGCACAGGAAATGCCAAAAATGGTATTAACTTTTCCTATCTCTAATCCTACTTCTTAAAGGAAATGTTTTGCAGAATCAGACAGAAAACAATCAGAAAGGTAATTAATACCAAAGCAACTCTAGTGTTGAAATGTAAAATACAGTTTGCATGTAAATCAAGTAAATAAAGTCCACACAATGCGAACAATATTAAATGTTGAAATGAAATTCTATGTTCATCTTCAAATAGATGGCTAACAGTCTGACAAGTGGGCCCTTGTAGAATTATGACTTCCTTCTAATCTTCCTTCCACACAAACAACCTATCCTTGCACTGTTATAGTATGCGTGCACTAGTGCAGGTACAATATCTCTGTGCAAAATTATATGTGACCTACCTTACTGAAGACTTATGTAAAATTGAAGGTTCTCTAAGCCTAAGGGATTAGATCACTCTATTTCTGTGATAAGAGACCAACTCTTACACCAAAGCAGAGCTTCCTTCACCTAGTTTCCAAAGTACTTTCGAAAAGACTGAAAGATGTCCTGGAAAAGAATTGCATCTATAAATGAAATTCTAAAGTAAATTATCTGTGAAAAATAAAATGCTTCAATTCATTAAACCTTGCAACGGAAATAAACTTCATGAAATAAAATCATTTCAAAAGAATCAAACAATAGTCTATGTGTTTTGCATGTGTTATCTAACTTTATTAATCCATTCAAAGATGCTTAGGTTCTTATCAAGTATAATATGTTTATGATGATTTTTATGCAACTACTTCCAGATCCTCTTAAATATGTTAAAGACAATTACTAAATTAATGATCCATTCACTTGCATAATAAATGTAAATAATGTTAGAAAATTATATATTACAGAGCAATGGAACACATAAAATATTGCAAAAATATAAACACAAAAAACGCATAAAACAAGAGAGACATAGATATACGTAGTTCACCCAGTTTGGGCTACGTCGATGGAGAAACAATGAGTCCTTCTTTTATTATGTGATCCAACAAACTAAAGAGATACAACCTACATCAGATCCATTGTAACACCCTCTTCGCTCTCAATATCCTCTCTCTTCCTCACTCAGAATACATATATGCATAGGCACAATACAATTCCCTCATATATAGTGAGGGGTTTCCTTCCAGGGAAAAAAACCCTAAATTAAACATAACTTCTACCGCCAGATCATCCACCTAATGAACAACCCAGATTGACTAGAAATGACTAGACTTTTACAAGGCAATTTTACATCTATTTTTAGCTTTGGGGGTGCTACCCCCTAACCCCTGCTAGGGGATCATTGGCCCTCAGACCCCCCAGCTAGGGGGGATTGCCCCCCCTGAACCCTCGCGGTGGGGGGGGGGGGGGGACAAGTCCTCCCCATGTGGAGGGGTGTACAGTCTTCCTTGGGTGTACATTCGGTTGAGACCTTTGAATACAGAAGATAATCAGGCTCTACATGCAACAATCTCCCACTTGGAGACTGATTATAGCAACTCCACCGCTACTTCATTTGCTAGACAATGACTCCACTTTGGACCTAGTTGTTTCTCATCTTCTTCGTCATAATTGAAGACCAATTGAAACTGAGCAGATTCTCAGTTTCTCCCTAGTTACAACTTTTGTTAGCATATCTGCAGGATTCTGGCTAGTGTGTATCTTTTCCAGCTTCAATTGTCCATCTTCCAATGCTGGCCGTATGAAATTGTAGTTGAGCTGTATATGTTTAGTCTTGAAATGAAATGCAGAGTTCTTTGCAAGATTTATGGCACTCTCGCTATCAATGTATAACATGCCCAACTCCTGCTTCTTACCCAATTCATCCAGAAACCTTTGTAACCAAATAATTTCTTTACTAGCCTCTATAGCAACAACACACTCTGCATCTGTTGTTGAAAGTGCAACAACACTTTTGATTTTTGAAACCCAACTGACAGTTGTTCCACCTACAGTAAATACATATCCTGTAGTGCTCCTCCTGTTATCTCTGTCACCTGCCATATCTGCATCAACATATCCCTTTAAATCAATGTTTGAACCACTAAAGCATAATGCTTGATTTGGGGTACCTCTCAAATACTTGAGAATCCACTTCACTGCCATTCAATTTTCCTTTCTTGGATTGTTCATGTACCTGCTTAGAACTCCCACTACATGTGTAATATCAGGCCTTGTGCAAACCATTTCATACATTAAGCTTCCAACTATTGATGCATATGGAACTTTAGACATATGAGCCAGTTCTTCCTAAGTCTTGGGACACGCCTCCTTACTTAATTTGAAATGGCTAGCCAAAGGTATACTAACTTGTTTTTGATTATGCATATTAAAACTTTTCAACACCTTTTCTATGTACTCACTTTGAGACAATGTTAATTTGCGATTCTTCTCATCTCTAGTTATTCTCATATCAAGGATTTATTTTGCAGCACTCAAATCCTTCATTGCAAATGAGTTTGCCAATTTCCTTTTGAGCACATTTATTTCCTGCATGTTAGAACCTACAACAAGCGTGTCATCTACATTCAATAACAATATAATATAGCTGCCATCATTTTGCCTTTTGAGATAAACACAATGATCAGAGTGACATCTAGTATAACCTTGTTCAGGCATAAACCTATCAAATTTTAGATACCACTGACTTGGAGCCTGTTTTAAGCCATACAGGCTCTTCCTCAACCTGCACACTATTCTCTCCTTCCCTTTCACCTCATATCCTTGTGGTTGTTGCATATATATCACTTCCTCCAAATCTCCATGGAGAAAGGCTGTCTTTACATCTAACTGTTCAAGATGTAAATCTTCAGCAGCTACTAGACTTAGAATAGTTCTGATTGAAGTCATTTTCACAACAGGAGAAAATATCTCATCAAAGTCTATACCCTTTTTCTATGCAAACCCTTTCACCACAACTCTAACTTTATAGATTTTTCTACCTCCATATTCTTCCTTCAACTTGTAAACCCATTTATTCTACAATGTTGTTTTACCTGCAGGCAACCTGAATAAGTCCCAAGTTTGGTTATGTGCTAATGAGTCCATCTCTTCCTTCATGGCTTGCTGCCACTTCTCCCTAGTTTCTACCTACACTGCTTCTTCATCACATTCTGGTTCACTGGAATCAGTCAACAATACATAATATAATGAAGGAGAGTATCGTTCAGGGGGTTTACTTATCTTGGTAGATCTTCTAACACCACTATTAGGTTTTTTAAGTGCTTGTTGCTATCGCAGGGTTTGTTCTGGCTATTGATCATTATGATTTTCAGGAACCTCCACTTTTCCTGTGATATCGTAAAGCACTGTGTATTCTCTGTTTTCTTTTTCCTATTTCTTTTCCTGCAATTGGTTCTTATACAAGACCTTTTCATTGAATATTACATCTCCGCTCCTAATGAATTTGTCATTTTATAAGCAATAACCAAAATCATTAACACCATATCCAATAAAGATATATTTCTTTGATTTTGCCTCAAGCTTTGTTCTATTTTCTTTATTAATGTGGACCAAGGCTTCACAACCAAAAGTCTTTAAAAATTAGTAGTTTACCTTCTTACCTATCCATGCCTCCTCTGGAATACCACCATCAAAGGAAATTGAAGGTCCTCTGTTTATTAGATAAACAGTAGTATCTACAGCATCTGCCCAAAATTGTAAAGGAAATCTTGCATGCAGTCTCATACACCTTGCACGCTCCATGATTGTCCTATTCATCCTTTTCGACACAACATTTTCTTGTGGTGTTCTTGGAACTATCTTCTCTCTACGAATTCCATTCTCTAAACAATACCTATCAAACTCTTTGCTGCAATATTCACCTCCATTATCTGATCTAAGGCACTTCAACCTTTTCGCTATCTCATTTTCAACAAAAGCTTTCCATTTCTTGAAAGTATCAAATACATCATATTTATTCAAATACAATAAATCCAGGTTTTTTTATTGCATCATCAATAAAAGTAACATAATAATGAGAACCACTAAGAGATGATACCTGAGCAGCTCCCCATACATCTATATGCACAAGCTCTAATTTTTCTCTTTTCTTTTCTTTCCCAACTCCAAGGAATCTGACCCTCTTCTTTTTTCCATAAACACAATTCTCACAGAATTTTAAATCAACATGCTTCAAACCTGGCAACAAATTTCTTGAGTGAACAATTTGCATCCCCTTCTCACTCATTTGCCTAAACCTGTGATACCACAATGCCGTATCTTTTCCTGTAGAGGTTAAAGTATTAACAAAATTAGAAATACCATTGCATAAATACAATACCAACCTTTTCTCCTTTCTCTATTACCAAGGATCCTTTAGTGATCTTCTAGGTTTTATCTGTGAAGCACTTACGCAACCTTCCCCTCCCAACTGCCCTGTTGAAATCAGATTTTTCTTTACATCTGGAACATGCCTTACATTCTTCAATAGCCACTGATTTCCATTTTTTTGTTTTATGAAAACTATAGCCATTCCAATGATTTTACAGGGTTTATCATCACGCAATCAAACTTGTCCAAAATCTCCTTGAACATAATCATGAAATTTTTTCTTATCAGGTGTGGCATGGAATGATGCCACTGAATCTACCACCCAGGCATCAATAATATTTTCTAATGAAAGAATCAAAGCATCTTGCAACACATCACTTGCTACATTCGCTTCATGATTAGCTTCTTACTACGCGTCTCCTTATTTTCCCTTCCGAGACTTGCAGTCTTTCTTCAGGTGTCCTTTCTTCCCACATTTCCAGCACACTATCCCTGAACTAGATTTGGATTTTCCTTTTCTTGACTTATTGTGATATCCTGGGCTCTTTGCTCTTTCCATTTTTCTTCCCCTAGTCTCTACAATCAAAGCATTACCTGATGTCTCACCGAAGCTTTTCCGTCGCATTTCCTCGCTAAGGATTGCACCGAAAACATCATCAAACTTTAAAGTACTAGATCCATAGACAAAGTTACTAATGGCCATAACTAAGCCATTCCAACTTTTTGGCAATGAGCACAAAAATAACAGAGCCCTAACTTCATCATCAAAATTTACCCCTACAAAACTTAACTGACTTGTAACTGTATTAAAATCATTTGAATGGTTTGCAATAAATCCACCTTCTAACATCTTCATCTTAAATAAACACTTCATAAGAAATACCTTATTTAAGGTCGACGGTTTTCCATATAGTTTGGCCAATGCCCACATTGAACACTGTGTTGTCATTTCCTTTGAAATATTAAACGCTACTGATGTTGCTAGGCATAGTCGTATTGTTCCAAGTGCCTTTCTATCAAGAATATCCCATTCTATGTCTGTCATACTCGTCAGCTTCTTTGTCTTTCCACTCAATGGTAAGTATAGATCTCTCTGATACAGATAATCTGCTATCTGCATCTTCCACAGCTGGTAGTTTTGGTCGTTGAATTTTTCGACCTTAAACCTACCATCTTCCACCATTGCTCCCACTCGAACCAGGAACCCTTCTCTCCTGCAAGTTTATTAGCCAAATTTCCCTTCGGCTCTGATACTAGTTGTTAGAAAATTATATATTACGGAGCAATGGAACACATAAGATATTGTAGAAATATAAACATAGAAAATGCATAAAACAAGAGAGACATAGATATACATGGTTCACCCAGTTTGGGCTACATCCACGAAGAAATAGCCAGTCCTTCTTTTATTTTATTATTTAGCAAACTAAAGAGATACAACCTACAGTAGATCCACTATAACACCTTCTTCTCTCTCAATCTCCTCTCTCTTCCTCACTCGGAATACAGATATACATAGACGCAATACAATTCCCTCATATATAGTGAGGGGTTTCCTTTTAGGGCAAAAAAAATCCCTAAATTAAACATAATTTCTACTGTCAGATCATCTACCTAATGAATGGCCCAGATTGAATAGAAATTAATAGACTTTTACAAGGCAATTTTACATCTATTTTCAGCTTCAGGGGCATTGCCCCCGAACCCCCATTAGGGGACCGCTAGCCCCCGAACTGCCCAACTGGGGGGGCACCCCCACAAGGGGGACAAGCGCCCCCCCCCCCCCCCCCCCCCCTCCATGGAGGGGTGTACAGTCTTCCTAGGTTATACATCTGGCTGAGACCTTTGAGTACAGAAGATAATCAGGTTCCACATGCAACAAACAATACGTAAAGCAGTGATTCACTATTCACTTCAAAAGAATGATTAAACCAAAGTGTAGGCAACAACATGCACTGGTGTAGGAAAGAATCTTCTGCATGATCCGATAAAAAAATTAGTCAAAACAGAGATTGAGAATAAAATAAATGTAAGAAATATATCTCATAAACAAAATAAACACATCTAGCTCTCAAACCACAGATCCATTTCACATGTTCACTACAAAAGAAATTTTAAATCAGAACATGAAAGATAAAGATTAAAACTATAACATCACACAGTTGTAAACAAAATATCCACACCTTCTTTCTGAATAATGAAAGTGAGAGGGGTAAATGAGCTAGGTTGGCTGGGCCCTAGCCAACCATATCGTCCCCCTTCTAAGGAAAAAAAATCTCATCACTTTGAAAGTTACATCAAAGATAAACTAGGCGTTGTGTATGCAAATCATGACAATTCTCTTGTACTACTTGATTCGGCAAATGTACATGATAGAGCAGTCCAGCCCCAGAGCTGAGGTGATAACCAAATTACATAAACAAAATTAGAATCGATGGTTCTCTACTACCCTCCTCCTACCTATATCTGTATCATTTATATTCTTTCGGCCGATTAGACATAGAAACCAAAATTACAAACTTTGCGAACAATTATACTACACATGAATCTCGCTTGGCCGTAAACTAATTTTGGAAAATATTCCCTGATTGCATGCCACCTGTTATCCTACTTTAGTTCATCAATAGCTAAACTCAGACTCAAGGATCGAAACCCATCCTCGTGGAAGATTTGGCTTCTCGTAAATCTCGTACAGTCCTCATGGAAGTGCAGGAATCTACCTGCACTAGTCATAATCATTCATAATTAATACATAGTTCCATGATTACTCTTGGAAATTAATGAGTTAGAAGAGATATGTAAATAGGCATGAAATCCATATAAAATAATCGATAAAGTGCTGAAATAAATCTTAATATAAAATATGTGCATGTGCAGGAATGGGTAACTATCTTGTACTAGTGTAGGAAGGAAGGGTCTTTTATTGAGATAAAACAGAGGTTGATTTTGATGGAAATGGAATATAAAATAGGCAAATTTAGGATACCAACAATTGTTGTTCAATCAATTGAACATTTTCCATTCAGTTAATTGAAAAACTACTATTGGGTAGAATGAACAACTGTGATTTCTTTTTTTCTTAAAACCAATAATTGTTGTTCCATCGTCGGTCATTCTTTTATCAAATTGCCATTTTTCTTTCCCATGTTTTCTTAGTAAAACCATCTGTTTGGATTTGGAATTTGTACCTAAGATAAAAGAAGAACAATAATATTAATACAATTGTGACTTGTAAAATCTTTGATGGCTATCTTTATTCCGAAACTGCCCTGGTTCATCTGTATAATGAGTCATGACTAGTTGAATATCCTCTTTGGACATATCATAAAATGATTTACTATCTTAATACATTGTTGGTTTATCTTTCATACTTTCAATTTATATTTCCATTGCGTATGACGATATAAGGATAAAATCGTAACTTTCATTGGCAATTTTTTACTTCTCACGCCTTCCTCGACTCTTAAGGAGTAAATGAGCCTCCCTCCCTTTACACGAAAAATATGAAAATATGGAAATATCAAAATGTGAAAATGCAACATGCATCTTCTTAAAGAGGATAGGGAGTCTCATCATGAGGCAACCTACCATGATCATAAGGTTGCAACAAGTGACATTCCATTATGGCCACCACACCAGGGTAATGACCTTCTTGATAGTGAAAACTATGAGGAGGACAAGAGGTCTCATCATGAGCCAACCTGAGCACTTTTTTATGTCCTGGTGAATGACACTATGATTATCTAGTTACCATTCCAACATATTGGTCTCTTTATAACATTAAAAAGGAAAATAATCTAAACACTAATTGGAGGAATCTAGCTCATTTTTTTGGGTTAAAATGAAACCCTGTTGAGGCTATGAACTCTTGCTGGCAGCAATAACTTTTCTTGTGGTATTGAAGTGCTATGTTACATTGCCAAATATTGCTTATTCTATCACTTCCTATTGACTCGTTTCTAAAGGTGAATTTACCATTTGAACTACATTTATAGCTAAATTAACCAACATGCATGCTAAACTATATATTTATATGCATTATATCATTATTGTTCGATCAACCGGTACCAATAGTCATTAACACTTATCATTGGTCATGTGTTTGTCACCTTTTCCACCTAAGAAAAATATCTCTTTACATAATGATCCTGTCTCTGTTTTATTGCTTTTACAAGCATTTCAAATGTTTTGTGACCTATACTTCTCTGGCTATTTCTGTTGTATTTACGACACTTTGATTGTTGTCCAGCTACATTTATGAATTCCTAGTGCCCTTCCCCTTTTTCCCATGCTTAATGGTCATCGACGCCCTTTTTTGATTGCAGGGGGGAAGGTCTGCATTATGGATAACATGTGTAATGATTATCAAATTGTTTTTTGATTGGAGGAGGGAAGGATTGCATTATGAATACGTGTGCATAATAATTATTAAACCATTTTGCGATTGGAGGGGGGAACGTAAGCATTATGGATAGCATGCGAATTAATTATTAAGCTGCACCAAAACCCGCTGATGTGACAAACAACACAATTTCGTTTAATATTAAGTGTAAAACAACGTCATTGCTCTGTTAATAACTTTAATGTTTTGTATATGGTTTACAGTTCTATTCCATACTATGAAATTGTGAGAGGAGCACGTGCAAAAGTGCAAGTGAACCAACTATTGATAAAAACCAACAATGCGAGGAAAAGCCATCCGTAGTGAACCTACATTAATCCAAGCATCAGAATAGGCTCGCAAAATTCTAGAGTGTGCCAGTTGGCTTCAATACCTGATTACAAGGATTCCATGAGGAAATAACATTTGAATTTTTGCAAAATCTATAGAATGGGCGCACAATGCTAAAGGGCAGAAATATAATAGTTTTTAAAGTAGTTATATCTTAAGTTTTGAACTTCTAGCAGAAGGCACAAGATGGACTGATAAGCATGTTCTCTTGTAGGACATTGTTGCAGTATTCCAAGACCCAGATGAACAATTGGTACATAAAGGCAAAGAGATTCACACCAAAGCTTTAAAGCAACCATGGAAAGAATTGGTGACCATTTTTCAGAGGTACATCACTTGTGACAGACGTGAAGATGTGGTAAAACCTAGAAAACTCAAATTATTAGCTATTATGAAGCAAAAAATTGCAGTTAATTTGGCATTTTATTTAAATTCTTTATTGTGTGATGTTTCTAGTTAGGTTAGGAAGGCTAAGGACCCACATTATGTCATCATCCATCGTGGTATTATTAATTTAATCATCATTCATGGACTAGCCTAGAACCAATTAACCTGGGATAACCTTGTAAATCCTAGCTTATCCCCACTGGAAGAAAACCTGGAGACTGAACAACAAGGGGTAAAGGTGACAAGTCCAAAAAGGACAACAATAAGAAGGAATCCTTCTTTGGACTTGGGCCCAACAAATATTAAGCATTTTTTAGGGATAAAATGACAGCAGGGCACCCCAATTCCAACAAAAGACATGGGTCTGTCTCATATCCCCTCTCCAAGTCTGCAAGATGATTTTCTACAAGAATATGAGGAAGAAATCACTCGATTATTGGAGAATATGGGGACATACTATGAAGAAAGGGATCCATATGGGAACGCTTAAGGGAAAAATCATGCCGTTAACCAAGTTGTCTCTATTGACAGTTCTGGACATGCTGAAACTTTGCCATTTGATTATAATTTGGAGGTTCAAAAGGAACCCATTCCATCTATGAATGCATCCCTTAAGAAAGGTTCCCATGCAGAGGAAACCCTCGAGGATGGAAACCAATCAGAGGGTATTGTTCCATTGGAGTCCCCATAGAAGGAAGCCCCTACAGAGGAAACCCTAGAGGATGAAAATCAACCAATGGATATTGTTTTAATAAAGTCCCTAGAGGACGAAGCCCCTATAGAATAGACCTTGGAGGATGAAAGTCAATGAGGGGATATTGTTTTAATAAAGTCCCTAGAGGATGAGACCCATACCGAAGAAGACCTTGAAGATGAAAATCACTCAGGATATACTGTTCAATTAGAGTCCCATGAGAAAGAAGCACATGTAGAAGAAGACCTCAGAAATGAGCATCAATTGGGAGATACTATTCAATTGGAACATTATCCTGATATTGGCACAACTCCTCTTGAACTTGAAATAAACACAGCTGTGCCACCTCTGATCAAAAACCCCACGGTGAAGAAAATAGATAAGGATAGATTGAGGAAGCTACTTAAGAAGTACATGAAGCAAAAGAAAATAGTTAAGCAATTGACAAAGTGGTTAAAGGAAGCAGTTAGGGTTTAGAAACTAAAAGGGGAATTGAAAACAGTAGGGACCCAAACAGAACATTGTTCTTTGGAGGATATTGAAACTCAGATTGAGAGTCCTTGTGTTTGTTCAAAAGGGACCCAAACAAAGCATTGTCCTTTGCAGAATATTGAGAATCAGACTAAAGGTCCTTGCATTTGCTCAATGGAGACCCAAACAGACTTTCCCACTACATATGTTGTTATCCAGACCAATTCTAAAGAGAATACCCAAGAAAACTGTTGTATGGCCTAAGGAATAGTTGAAGTTTCTATTCAAACTTACTTTCAAGGAAATGCCTAAGAAAATTGCCACATGCCTCAAGAAACATCAAAGTTGTTTTTCAAACTGATTCAATGATAACACAGGATGATGAAACTCAGACGGGGGAAACTTCTCACTATGTTCCTCTAGCAAGGGAAGCTCTTATCATGAAATTACATAATGAATAAAAAAAGACTCAATAGGAGTTGGCTCAACATAAGGAAGTAGTACTGTTACAGGTACACTAGGAGTTGCGAAAGAAATTTGAGGAACTTACTGTAATAGAAGACAAGACTTTCACCAACTTCAAAGAAGAGCATTAGAAATTAGAGAAAGCAAAAGCCAAGTTGTAGAAGACCAAGGATAAAATTGAAATTATTTTTTCTTTTTACTCTGATGCTTTGTATTGTCGATCACCTACCACCAATTATGCATTATTCTTGTTAGAAAGATACCTCTTGCTAAAAGTTAAAGCTATCAAGGTAGGTAAGTCAATGAAATTCAATACCACTCCATAATTTTTAAAATGTTTTAAGGAACAGAATGAACAGGTAAAATGACTTCTATGAGAATAATACATGCACAATTTTTTCTTAGAGGATGAACTGGATAGTAATCCTAGCCCCTTCATTGTGGATATTCGATTTCAATATTTTCTATCTTTTGTTACCAATCAGATTAAATGGGCTAAATCCTATAACACTTTTCAAGAAAAGGAATATGGTATTGATTTATGGGTTAGGGGAGAACCCACAAAACCCTTACATCTTTCTGTCTAGCATAAACAGTTCATGAAACGACAAGGAGTCATGGCTCAATTAGGACCACTCCCTGCATATATCATACAGACAGGAAAGTAATACATTCAAGAAATTAAGGAGGAATCTTTGTCAAAAACAAGACAAAGATGGGAAGCTTCCACTAACAATGTTAAGAAGAGGGATCCATTTGGGTATAGAAATTTCAAAGCTACTACTACCTGCCTACATAGATACAATAATATGGTCTTGAGCATGGGCCCTCACTGGATAGGATGCCGCTACAAATGTCCTATTATCTGGTACCCTCCTAACTATTATTATAGTGATTATTATTTTTGAGATTACAGTGTAAACTAGGCTTTTGAAATACTTAAATAGAAAACCTACTTTAGGCTATATAAGGAAGAATTTTATCCTGCTTATTCTTTGACACACCTACACCTTAATCATCTTATTGCATGAGGTCATGCAAAAAGGTATGCAGGGGAGTATGTTGGGCCATGGAAAAGGTATGTTTTGTCCTCATATTAGCTTAATTAATCATTTGTATTTATGTTTTTATATTCGTTTCAGGAATAAATATAGAAGAAACAATTGTAGAAGCTGGATAAAGTTGATAATTAACAAATTGGGTAAATCTAGGCATGAAAAAGTAACTTTATCTACCTTTATATGCAGGAACATCAATTGAACGATCAATTTTCAAACGATGGAACAATAGCAACCAAGAAAGGAAAAAGGACAATGTCTCGATTACAAAGGCCAATGGAAGAATAGGAGAACCAAGTCTATTTTGTGATGAAATCAGATTGTCAGTTGCAAAGTCCTCAGGATCTCCAGATCCTGAGGATTTGCTTTTATCTTTTTGTTTTTCCTAGGTTATATATAGCCACCAGGCGAAATGAACAACTAGTTATAAATTTCGAGATTGTAACTATTCTTTTTCGACATAGAGTACTCTCATTACTGTGACGATTCAAGTTTAATTAAGAAGATTGTCTTTTACCTATAATCACATTGGAAGTGTCTTTCAGCAGTGACTTCTCAAGACTGTGGTCCCGGTCGATAGGAGATTTACTACTTTAATTGTGTCATATTTATTTACGTTTACTCTTACAATTATTTATTATTTTTATTTCATGAAATTAGAATTATTCTAACTGTTGTGAGAATTAATTTTTACGATTTACTTTTTCTGTTCAAACTAGATTCTAGATCTTGCTATGTTTTACACCTGCGTGTTAATGTTTACCAAATTGATCAGGTTAGTTTAAGTATTTGACTTCTGTTCATTATGAAGTAATGTTATCAGAGATCTTAAGCTTACAATTGATTTCCTTCTGTTAGATGTTTGAATGGTTACTTGTTGTTCATTTGTTGTAGCTTTGCTTCATGTTGAACAAATTATTGTCTATACTACTTATATTTTGTAAGAGTGATACGTTTTACTTGCATTCATTGTCTATACTACTTAGATTTTGTAAGAGTGATTCCTTTTACTTGCATTCCAATTCAATTCTCTACATAATATATTAAAGTAGATTTGAAAATGCTTTAAAGATTTCTTTCAGAATTGTTTTGGATTGAAGTTCAAGAATTAGATGTTAATCATTACAAAAATTCTAAATCATTTTATTATGAATTAACCTTTGGATTCACTTGCATAGATAATGTCGAACACTCTTAAAATAAGCAAACTTGCCCTGGGTTGATAACTAATGTAGGTATTATGGTTTCTTTTAATAGTCATCTTAATGCACCAACTCTCCTATATCCTTATGTAGATAGAGGAGATCACTAGACAAATATACTAGATATAAGGCACCCATGTCAGAGTTGATTGATTTTGAGCCATCTTCTTTTGAAGAGGATTGTTTCCCAGCAAGTGTGGGTAGATGCCATGGTCGGGAGCATGAATCCATCATGAAGAATGATGCTTGGGAGGTTCTTCCTAGACATAAGGGAAAATATGTTAATGGCTTTAGGTGGGTGTATAAGGTGAACCATGTAGTTGATGGAAGAATCACTGGTAAAAAATGATGAAATTAGTGATTGAGCTAAAAATCACTAATTTAGTCAAGGGATAAAATATATGATTAGATAATAAGTCACCAACTAAAAGTGACTAACATAAATAACTAATTTAGTCCAGTGCTAAAATATATGACTGGATAATAAGTGATAAAATTCACTATCCATCATAAAGGCCATAAAATCCATTCTTATTATGAAAAACATATTAATTATGCCCATATTCCCATTCTAATATCTTGTTCATGGACATTTTTTTCATTTACCACTCACTCACTGCTTTGCAAATGATCAGTGGTCCAAGATGCATGACAACCAATGAAGTTGAAGCCATTTCCTGAGCCACAGAAGTTATCAGAGCTTGATGAGATCCTCTCCATTTTATAATGCTCGAAGAAGCTTTCGGTGGTATATAGAAGTCTAAAAAAGGGTTCCCGAATCAAAAGTTAGAACCTATAGAAGACTTTCCATGGAAAGCCCAGCTGATTGAGGAAAAGGGCTATGTATGGAGAAAAAATTGCAATTGGGAGCAAGAAGGCTCATTGCATATCAAATATCGATATTCGTACAATTATGGAGCACTGAAGGAATGCGAAATAGTGATCTTTAAATCACCGATGTCGCATATCAATAGTTGGTGGGTCCAAGCACAGATTATGTCGAATATTGATAGTTGAGGGGCCCCAATCACAGTGAATCTTGTAATCCTGCATTATCGGTGCACCATTGGAACAATGATCCAACACTCAAAAACTTTGTGTGGGCCGATATTGCAATGCAGTGTTAAAGTCTGGGTTGGGCTCAAAACTCTTTGCAAAGAAAAAGTTTAGCAAACTAGGAGTGGGCTGCCCTCTTTCTCTCTCCTCCACGTGGCATGAGTTGAGTTAGATTTATAGGGAAACCTACTTATAGGTCATGTTCCTCAGAAACTTTCTTGTCTTGCAAATCTAACTTTGCTGGATTTTTCCTTCAATTTTCTTAGTGGGCCCATGTTACCTGATTTCAATAGACTCCAAAACTTTTAAGGTATGATTTTGTTTCATAACCATTTTTCTGGTAGTGTTCCTATGGGGTTACGAATGATTTCAAGCCTTTTGAATCTTAATTTAATAAAATAAATTGACGAGCACCCTTTGTGCAGTGCTTGGAAATCCAAAAATCCTCCCTCATTTAGATTTGAGCAACAAAAATCTCACTAAAAGTCTCTTACCACCGTCTTTTGTAAATCTAGGAAATCCTCTATTGTTTTTGGATTTGAGCAATAACATATTTTCTATAGGAAATCTATATCCACTAGTGTTTTTTGTTGTTCATAATAATTGTCTTACTAGAAGAATTCCTACGGAGATAGGAAACCTAGCCTCGCTAATGTACTTGGACCTATCCTCCAATCATCTTGAAGGTATATTCCTCCCAATTTGTGTAAAATATTTGGCCCTAAGTTTAGAAACTTCTCAGAAAATGCATTATTGGGAGAGATTCTTGAGAGATGTCCGAATTGTAATTTGTCATTTGTTTCCAACCTGGGACTATGTGGGTAGCCAACTAGTATTGTGTGTCCCTTAAGATCCTTCTTGAGCAAAGGTGTTGTATGGGGCATAGAAATAGGGAGTACATTTTAATTATTTTGCTTGATCTTGGTTGTTATTAGGTGGAGTATGTTGAGAGGGGAGGCTTTGGTGGAAAATCCAAAGAAAATAATGCTCACAACTCCTCTTGAACCCAGTGACTATGGCTCTATACTTCTTGATCCTTTATCATCCTAACATTGAGGCTTCTCATGGTCTCTACTAAGTAGACATGTACTATTTTATGTTTGTATTTGAATTCTCTTTCACATCTGCAGTGTTGATCTCTTTCACATTTGCAGTATTGATCTCTTGTAAATTCTAATCACATGCATTAAATGAGTCCACCTTTTTAGTTCGCTTTTAACATGTGTTAGAGTGGGGACTCTGATTTTATCTTGGAAAATCATTTGTACCTTTAACTTAATAATCTTCCATCATTAAGCTACTAGATTATGCTACCTTCATTGACCATGCTTTGCTTCCTTCACAAACTCTGTCTCCTTTGCCTACAGTTGCTTCCAAGTGAATCTTTCCACAAATAGGACTCCACCTTCTCAAGGTGTCTAAATTTTGTCCAACCCATAACTCCATCCTTTCTAAAAGTTCTATTAACTCTTAAATTCTTTCTTGCATACAATAAGAGTTTATAGAAATAAATCACGAGATAATGGAAAGATATCACAAATTTAAAATTGAAGTTTAGTTTCTCTTATTTTTCAAGAAGACAATGATTCAAAGAAATCAGAGAGGAAACATCATCTATAATAGTTTATTTATAGAGAAAATCACCCAAATTTGGGGTGCCGAAAATAAATACTACTATGTGCATACAATTAAGATCTAAAACTTCAAGAGAAATTTCATGTACAAGGGCACAATAGACGATCATGAATTCTTGGTTATTATCTAGGATTTAGGAGGAAGACTGAGAAGGAACATATTCCTCCCCCATGTAAGAAATCATTGTATATTCATCTTTACTAGATGAACTTGTGAAATGTGTTGTTTCCCGGAAGAGGAATCTCATTAATGGTGTCTAGAAGAACTTGAATTATTGTTTGTATGACATGAACTATCTTAGGCTCTACGATGACATTTCTATGGGGCTGATCAAGAGAGTGGGGAAACTCATTTATGAAGAGAATATGATCCACTGAGGTTTCATGGATCCAAAATCAAAGAAGGTGTTGCACTTGGCTTGCCACATTGTTCCTCCAGTAGACAAGAGCATCGAGAAACAAAATGTGGTTATCCTCAGGGTCTCTCGCATGAAAAAAGATAAACATATCTAATTTAAATATTGGAAGAAGGTCAAAACCTAGCTTTGTGATCCTTGAATAGATAGTAGAACCCTCTTTTGATCACATAAATAATGGAATGATGGTGTATGAAATGTCCTTAGTATTAGTCTCTTGTATACGTGTAATAACCTAAGTGGGTGTTACCCAAATAACCACCTGAGCTATACATCCAATTGACAAACTAACTTGTGAGAGGTTAGCCTATGAATATACTATATTTCGTGTTGTTACAATTTTTTGGTGTCATCTTATTAGTTATTTGAAAAATTATTTTCTTCTTTCATTTATGATAAAATTCTTGATACACTAACTGCATTTGTCTTATTTCAAAGGGGTTGCATCTTTGGTAGTCATTAATATATTTCCATGCATATGTTATAATTTTAAAAGAGAATCTAATTAGAAGAGATCTTTTGGCTCAACATGTGCAAGATTATTATTGCAGGGGTACATAAATGTTGGCGATGCAATGAAAAAACCAAAAACAAAAGATGATTTTGAGCCAAAGCTAAAGCTTTCAAAAGAGAGTATGTCGACGAAAAATTGATGTGACAAAGTGATTGATGGAGAAGAGGAGGTTGCTTTCATTCTTGGTTAGATTAAGGATTCTAAGGAGAACATTTCAGTTGGGAAGAATCAAATTTAGGTAGAAAGTGTAAACCAAACAAATTTCCTTAACGTGGAAAATGTGAAGAGAAACAAACTTGCAGAGAACTTCTCTAGGTCAATAGAGTTAGATAAAATGGATTATGAATAATGTGGTTTTTCCCTTATGGAAATAGAATCCCCAATGGTTGTAATCAATACAACAAGGAATTTAATTATGGAGGTTGTAAGAAGCTTTGTTTTGAAAATTGAGGTGGAAAATGAATATGTTGTTTCCCACAAAGATGATAAGCTAGGAACACAAGAAATTTCTGGTTTTGGTGGCACTAAAAATGAAGGTTTTTTAGGAAAGGATCATGGAGTAAAAATTGAAGTGGATCCATTACTCAAAGTTCATTATGCTTTGGACTAGATAAAAAATTCTTATGGTGCAGATGAGCTTAGTAATATTGACAATGCAAATGTTTTGCATAATATTCCTAAGCATGAGTTGTAAGTGGACTAAGAAATTGATAAACAAGAATCTAAGTGAAATGTAGCATCATAGGCCAATGATGGAAATTTTGTTTCAAACAGTCAGAAAAGGATAATTGTTATTGATGTAGGGCCTTCTGAGCTAATAGTTGTTAGGCATTTTTCAGTGGCTAAATTGTCATGTAAATGTTTTGGAAGCATCAGATAGAGTAGGTGGAATATTTTATACAAATTCTTAGCACTTTCAATACCATTAGATCTAGGTGCTAGCATTATTACTTGTGTGAAGGGAGATGTGGCAACATAAAGAAAACTAGATTGTTAGCTCTGTATAATACTAGTGATTCCCCCATGACTATTGTCATTGTATCCCTTATTGTTATTTTTGTGGCCTATTGTCCCCATATTGTTATTATTGTGACCCATACAAACCCACTATGGTTATTGTTGTGCCCTTATATTATTATTGTTACACCGACTTTGATTATATTGTGATCCCTTAGACTCCTATATATAGAAAGGAGGTTTTGGTCATTTTTATCATCCAAGAATTGTTCATTTGTGTAATGTAAAGGAGGTTTCCCCCTTAAAGAGACTAATTTCTAAGGCGTTGATATTTCTTTTCTATCTTTCTGTGAGCTGGTTTCATAACATTTGGTATTAGAGCTATGGATTATATGGTTTGGCTGCTCCAAACAGGTCATCATGGAAGTTTCACTATAATGTTTTTTTGGCGATGTCTCAGACGCTAAAAAAAAAACCCATTTGGGATGAAATCGTTCAAAACCTTGGGGCTGAATTTCATATATTGTCTCACTATATTTTCAGTGATATGATCTGAGGAATTTAGGGGCTTTCTAGACTCCCGAATTTCATTCCAAACATGTGACCTTGGGAAAATTATCGTAACACTCTCTCTGAGCATCAGATTGAAATTTCATAAGGCGTTACAGAAAGAGGACGAAGCATAGGTTTCTATGTATATGTTTTAGATCCAAAGGTTGAAATAGTGACACGTGACATGTCGTACAAGTCCTCTCTTCTAAAAAATTATATAATCGGGTCATTGTAGGAGATTGTGCATAACGCTTTCTTGGAAAATCCAATTTTGATTAGACTGGTGGCAATGGAAAGAGGATTCAGAGGGATACCGCAGGAAACCATTTTAGACCTTGGAGATCCGCAATTATAAGGATGAATCATATTCAATATCAAGCTTCTACAAAGAGAAAAAAGGTGTGTAGTCTTTTTAAAAATTTTCGTAACTTTGGGTTGAAAAATTAGTTTGAATTTCAAAGGGCATAATGAAGCATAATTATAATTAATTGATGCCCCAAAGAAAGAAAATGGAAAAACGTAGTAAACAACCTGAAAGCTCTAGCATGAATCATGAAGAAGAGGAAGAAATGCAACATGATATATCAAAATTACAAGACCAAGTGCAACAAATTTCACTCTCACAAAAGGTAACAGAAGCTAAGATTGATGGTTTAAAGAAAGGCATGGAAGCTAAGGTGAATGGCATGGAAGGTAATATGAATGGAGTGCAAGTTAATATTGATGGCATGGAAGCTAAGATGGATGTAATGCAAGCTAATATGAATGGCATAGAGGCTAAGATGGATGATAAAGAAGAAAATATGGAAGGCAACATGGAATATTTGAAGATATATTTGACTAAGTTGATACAAGAAATGCTTACTAATGGTGAAAGTGTAGTAAAAGAAGCTCATGATGAGAACAAAAGAAATGTTAATCATGATTTCATAGACTCTAATGTTGGATTGAAGACCCACCATGTTCGAAAGATTGGTATGAGGAAGTTTGATTGCAAGGATCCCGCAACATGGATACTACATATGGAGCAATTTTTCGATGTCCATAATGTGAAAAACACACAAATGGTACGCATTACAACTTTATATTTAGAACCAAGTCAGTTTGTATGGTATCGATGGCTTTTCTCTTGTAAACAAATTGTCACTTGGGAAAATTTTATAGAATAAATGATATCACATTATAAGGATACAAAAAGCAACACTCTTTTTAGCCAATTGATACACCTCAAGCAAAAGGGCTCAATGATGGAGCACATTGAGGACTTCTAGAAATTAAATATAAGAGTAAAATATATTTGAGAGGATCATAGGAGTGATGTGTTCATAAGGACTTTAAAGGATAACATCCAACACGAGTTTCACCTTTGGGAACCTGACTCATTGGAGAAGGCATTCAGGTTGGAAAGAAAAATGGAAAGAAAAATTATTGAAACAAGGAAGCCTACCACTCACAACTATAAGGATGGAAGTGTTGTTTCCCGTAGCCTTCCACAACCTACAAGGTTGACACCCCAAAAATTGGAAGAAAAAAGAGAAAAAGGGATTTGTTAAAATTGTGATAGAAAATACTCTAAAGGTCATAAGTGTGCTGAGAAGAGATTATTTTACATAGATTGTGAAGAGGAGGAAGAACAAGAACAAGAAACATCAAAAGAAGAGGACATACACCATGAAAAAACCCTAGAGAAAGAATAAATGAATCCGACCATATCTTGTAATTCATTAGCATGAATTACCACTCCTCAAACTATCAAGATAGAAGGACATGTAGAAGAAAAATGTAATAATGTTGATTGATTCGAGTAGTACCCACAATTTTATTCATTGTAAGATAGCCAAGGAATTGAATTGCTTCCGATATCTAGCACTAGAGTTTGAATTGATGGTTGTAAGTGGAGGATCCATAAATCTCTCTGGAAAGTTCCATAACATGAAGCTATCCATGGGAGAATATGTATTGAATAGCCCAATGATTTCCATTCCAATGGGTGTTGTTGATGGTGTACTAGGAGTCAAATGGCTACAATCCTTGGGTATAATAGCTTTTAATTTTCAAGAACCTTTCAAGAAATTTTCTTCAGAAGAAAAGGAAGTTGAATTAAAAGGTATCACAGGGCAACTAGGAAATATAATCAGCTATAATGGAATGACAAAGCTTCTAAAGAAAGAACAAAGAGGTGTAATTGCACAATTATGTTTGCTAGAGGTTCCTCGATCGCAATCATCTATTTCCCCAGATCTCAAAAAAGTCTTGGACAATCATTCCAAGGTATTTGAGACTCTCAAATGTCTCCTACCTATTCATGATCATGGTCATGCTATTCATTTGGTTCCAGGAAGTTTTCCTCTGAACATCAGGCATTACATATATCCCTATGCCCAAAAGAGTGAAATTGAATGTATGGTTGCAGAAACACTAGAGGTTGGTATAATTCAACCTAGTCAAAGTTCTTTCTCTGCTCTACTAGTATTGGTGCAAAAGAATGATGGGTCGTGGCATGTGTGTCTGGATTATAGGGAGCTCAACAAACTCACTATTAAGGATAAATTTGACATTATTGTCATTGATGAACTATTGGATGAATTGCATGGATAAATTTACTTCACTAAGTTGGATCTTCTACATTTCAAGGTTTGATGAATTCCATTTTCAGACCCTTCCTTAGAAAATTTGTGTTAGTATTTTTTGATGATATACTAATCTATAGCAAGTCTTGGAAGGATCATGTTCAACATGTTTACATGGTGCTGAAACTATTGAAGCATAAACAATTATATGCAAAATGATCCAAATATTTCTTTGGAGTACAAGAGCTGGAATATCTAGGCCATATTGTATCTCATGAAGGTGTTAAGGTAGACCCTAGAAAAATTAAAGCCATTAAGTAACCGAAAATCCCCACATCCATAAAGCATCTGCGAGGATTTCTCAGGTTGATAGGGTATTATCGCATGTTTGTTAAGGATTATGGGAGAATAAAAACACCTCTAACATCATTATTGAGGATAGATGCATTTGTATGGACTCCAGAAGCAGCAAAGGCCTTTCAACATCTTAAAGAGGCAATGTGCCAAGCACCAGTCTTAGCTATGCAACACTTCACAAAAACCTTTATTGTGGAATGTGATGCCTTAATAAGTGGAACTGGTGCTATTTTAAGGCAAGAAGAAAGAACCATTGCTTTCGAAAGTCATCCAATCAAAGGAAAGTATTTACACAAAGCTATTTATGAGAAGGAAATGTTGGAAATAGTACATGCACTTAAGAAATGGTGACCCTACATAATGGGAAGACACTTCAAGGTAAAAACGGATCATGAGAGTCTTAAATACCTTTTAGAACAAAGATTATTTTCATAATAGCAGCAAAAGTGGGTTGCAAACTTGTTGGGTTATGACTTTCAAATCATATACAAAAAGGGAAGCAAAATGTTGTGGCATATGCACTCTCAAGAAAGGATGAGGATGTGGATGCATTGCTTTGTTCCATTTCAATTATCCAACAAGATTGGATAAACGAGGCAAGGGATGAATGGAAGAATGATGAAGAAGTGTGGGCACTCATTCAAAAGTACATTTAGCTAGAAAAATGATTCGTTATGGTACAAAGATCGATTATACCTATGTCATAATTCCCAACTCAAACAAAATATTGTTATAGAATTACATGCCTCTCCCTTAGGAGGGCACTTGGACTTTTTAAAAACATACTATAGGGTTAAGAAGGAATTTTTTTGGGATGGCCTCAAATATGATATTCAAAATTTTGTGGTGCAATGTTTGGTTTGCGAAAAAAGAAAAGCTGAAACAATTAAGACCCCGGGTCTATTACAACCTTTATCCATTGAAAGTCAATGTTGGGAGGAGGTTTCAATAGATTTTATCACAGGTTTACCCAAGTCCGAAGGAAAGAGTGTCATCATGGTGATAGTTGATAGACTTACCCATTATGCACACTTTTATGCATTATCTCATCCATTTAAAGACAATACAGTTTCTATTGCATTTATGGGAACAATTCAAAAGCTACATCGAAACCCAAAGATTATTATAAGCGACGGAGATCCCATTTTCACTGGAAAATTTTGGATATAATTATTTTCTGGCCTTGGTAATGAGTTAGCTCATAGCTCATCTTATCATCCTCAATCTAATGGGAAAACTGAGATACTAAACAAATGTTTGGAGGGATATCTTCGTCACTTTGTATTTGATAAATAGACACAATGGGTCAAATAGTTGCCTTTGGCTGAATGGTGGTAAAACACTTCCTTCCATATTGCAGAAAAAACGACCCCATTTATGGCACTTTATGGATATCACCCACCATCCATCACATCATATTTAAGAAAAAATTCTAAGGTTAAAGCAGTGGAAGATCACATCGAGCATCAACAACAAGTTCTCCAACTCTTAAAGGATAACCTGATTTTGGCACAAAATAAAATTCAAAAACAGGGAGATCAACATTGTAGTGAAAGAAGTTTTGATATAGGTCACTGGGTATTCTACGGCTGCAACCATATAAACAAATGTACCTCAAGCAAACTAGGAAATATAATAAATTATGACCAAAGTATTATGATCCGTACAAGGTGTTGAAAAATATTGGTACTATGGCATACAAATTGGAGCTTCCTATAGCTTGTCGAGTGCACCTAGTTTCCATGTTTCATGCTTAAAGAAGTTTATTGGTGAAAAGATCGGAGTTCAAACAATATTTCCAGAACTTGACGGGGAAGGAAAAATCACATCGGAACCTGAAGCAGTCATAGAAACAAGAACTCTACAAGTGCAAAATCAATTAAGTTGGGAGTATCTTGTCAAGTGGAAGAACTTACCCGCTGAAGATTCCACATGGAAGGATGAGAATTTTATACAGAAGCATCCAGAACTACTGAAGTGTTGAGGACAACATTTTTTCGAAGGGGAGGGACATGTTTTTTTTTTCTAAGTAAAAGTAATCTATTAATATATACAGAAAGATACGAACAGGACAAGGCCTTGACCAAGGTATCGTAGAGTATCAATAAAATCTAGACTGCCCCAACAATGGGGAAACTAGTCCAGTGAGATCAGAAATCTCAAAAATGTTATCATTTCTCAAGTCCAGAACCCACAAAAAAAAACAATAAGATGGTTCATTGATGATTAGTCCAGATAGGAAGCCAAAACCAAAGCAACACTAGCAGAAAACAAAAATACCAGATAATGAACACCTGGGCAGCCACAACCAGCCTCGAACTATCATCAGGTAGCCCCTGCCTATTGTCCATCCCTTGGTTTCCGCCCCATGGATTCTGCCAATGCGATATTGCAATGCGATCTGATCGCAATCACATATCGCTATACGTAAATGCCTTGCCCTTTGGTCTCCCCATTCTACGATCCTTTTTCGGGTCCACATCATCGCATCACACATGTAAAAGGGTGAAGGCTCCGCCCCTTGGTTTCTACTGATGGGATATTGCAATGCGATTTGATCGTAATCACATATCACTATAAGTTAAGGCCTTGCCCTTTGGTCTCCCCATTCTGTGATCTGTCGATATTGCGATGCGATTTGATTGCAATTGTATATTGCTAGTTATCGATCTATGATCCACCATTACTATTGCATTGAAGAGAGCTGAAGTCAAAGGCATGTTGGAGCGTGCTAAAGCATGAACCGGAGCAGAGGATAGGATATGATGTCCGGAACCACTGAAAACAATGCCATTGAACCCTCCGATTCTCAAATGCAAAGATTTGTTGATCATAAGCCAATTATTCGGCTTGTCCTAGATAGGCAGGTGTCGCCCCACCTTACCTCACCCCTATCCCATCATATTTGATGCTCGTGTATACACCCACATCCAGTAATGGGGAGGTACATGTTAGGTCCCTATAATACTAGTGATTCCCGCATTACTAGTGTCATTGTATCCCTTATTGTTATTGGTGTCCCCTATTGTCCCCATATTGTTATTATTGTGCCCCATAGAAGCCCACTATAGTTATTTTGTGCCCTTATGTTATTTTTGTTATGTCAACTTTGATTATATTGTGACCCCTTAGACTCCTATATATAGAAAGGAGGTTTTGGTCGTTTTCATCATCCAAGAATTGTTCATTTGTGTAATGTAAAAGAGGTTGTCCCCTCAAAGAGGCTAATTTCTAAGGTGTTGATCTTTCTTTTCTATCTTTTTGTGAGATAGTTTCATAACATTTGGTATCAGAGCTTTGGATTCAAGGGTTCTTCTACTCCAAATAGGTCATCATGGCATTTTTGTTATGACTCTTTTTCTGTGATGTTTTAGAAGCTAAAATGAAAAACCCATTTGAGCCGAAATTGCTCTGAACATCGGGTCCAAATTTCAGATATTGTCTCACAATATTTTTAGAGATATGTTCTGAGGAAGTTAGGGTTTTTAAAGACTCCCAAATTACATTCCAAAAACAAGACCTTGGGAAAATCATCATAAATTTCTCTTTGAGAATCATATTGAAATTTCATTAGATGTTACAGAAAGAGGACAAAGTTTAGGTTTCTGTCTATATTTTTTAGATCCAAAGGTCGAAAAAGTGCCACTCGGAATGTCGTATAGGTTCTCTCTAGTAAAAAATTATATAATCAGGTCATCTTAGGAGATTGGGCATAACTCCTTGGAAAATCCAATTTTGATCAGATTGGTCGCATTGGATCGAGGATTGGAAGGGCTACTATAGAAAGTGATGAAGGAGCATCTAACCCCCTTAATCAAAAGAGGAATCCAAAGTGGAGAATGAGAGGACGTGGACCATCGGAGCAAAACCAAGGAATTTCTGTTAAAACAAAGCTTAAATGATGGAAGCGATGAGTCTCTAGAGGACTTAAATTAAATGTAATATGCAATATATGTGACTAATTGAGAGTTTTAAGGAAAGGATATGATCGGATCCTTCACAGTGATCCGATCGAAGTTTCCATATATATAATATATATATATATATATATAAATATATATAGATATATAGTATAATAATATTATATATATTAAAAATATATATATATATAATATATGAGAAGTTGCATGTTCATAGAGAGACAGAGAAGAATATAGAGTGATAGATAGAAACTGTAAAACCAAGAGTATTCCAATGTACTCGAGGGAGAAACTATTCTAAGGCTAAAATTCCTTAGCCTATAATCATACAATGTATAATATAATACATGTGTGTGATGTGGAAATTGTGTATCTTTGTGTAACTATGCCTTTTCTAGTTATGTTGTATATATGCATGAATGGCTTAAACCAAGTGTTATAGAGTGTTGATCAACCATCAATCACTATAGGATCGATGGTGATCCAACGATATTGAGTTAACTATTGTATGTAGTGATGTCATCTGTAGACAGAGTTGGTGGCAGAACCATGATTTTAATGTAAATCCATAAAACAGTGAACAGAACGAAGTGAAAGAGAAGGTTGAAGAAGTGACACACAAGAACTGTTAGATTTAGGAGATCAACATTCGGGATCAAATCGGAACCAGAATGTCGCATCGAAATAATCCAAAGGGAGGAATGAACCTTGGCCAAAAGAAGGAGTGATATGTGATTTGGTAGCCGGACTCGAAACCTTATCAAATGCAACCAATAATCTTATCGGGTCCATAAAGCATATCATATCGGTGCATTCAAGTGGAAGAAGTCAAGTGCAAAGGTTAATGGAACGATCAATGAGAAACATTGTGATATGCCAAATAGGCGATGGTTGATCAATGTCGATATGTCGATAGCGATAAAGCATCGATTGGCGATTGGAGATCGGAGCGATCACTTATCAGAGGTCAGAGGAGTGGCACAACGAACTTGCGATGGACCGAGAGTGGACCTGTTGAAATTATAGTCATAGGTTTAACGAATTTGAGATCCAACTTTGCGTTCCAATAGGGTTTTCATTTGTTTTCCTATGTAATCCATGTATTGCGATAAAGAGTTGATGTTTCGGGGTTTTAATGTAAAAGAGAAATGTAATTCTCCTGATAGTGTAAAAGGCTCCAATAAATGTGTGGTGCATGGTTTTAAGGCTTAAATGCCTCAAGGATGCTTCCGATAGGTTTTGTGGGCCATAACCCACAAGCCTGAGGATTGAATATTGATATGAAAGAGGAAATTGGTTATACCCATACCTCTCTTTTCATCAAGTGGTATCAAAGTGGGGAAAGGATTTCCTATGAGAAGGTAGGAGTGAAAACATAAGGAGAAGAGGTATGGTTGTTGAAGACTAGAGGGTTTATTGTCTTACTATCGTCTAGAGGGCGGTAGTGGAATGTGAGAAGATTTGCGGCAACCTAGAGCAAGGAGTGCTCAATTTGTTCCAGAGAAGAGAACCAGAAGGATGCCAAAAGACTGAGTGAGGAGAGCTTGGTGAGGTATCGTGTAGCAAAGGAAGACTGTTATTGCAGAGGTTGGTTGCAACTCACAGAAGATCATGAAACGAGTGCCATAGAGATGTGGGTAGAATTTCTATGGACAAGGAGAGGCATATGATGAGAAGGTCATAAATTTTTGTGCCTCGAGAGTCTAATGCAGGAGAATCTAAGCCCTCTTAATCAAAAGAGGAATCCAAAGTGGAGAACGAGAGGACATGGACAACTGGAGCAAAACCAAGGAATTTCTGTTAAAACAAAACTTAAATGATGGAAGCGATAAGTCTCTAGAAGCTTAAATTAAATGTAATTTTCCATGTATGCGATTAGTTGAGAGTTTTGAGGAAAGGATATGATTAGATCCTTCACAGTGATCCGATCTAATGTTTCCTTATATATATATATATATATATATATATATATATATATATATATATATATATATATTGATGAACCTGTGTGTTCATAGAGAGACAGAGAAGAATATAGAGTGATAGATAGAAACTTTAAAACCAAGAGTATTCCAATTTAGTCGAGGGAGAAGCTATTCTAAGGCTAAAATTCCTTAGCCTGTAGTCATACTATGTATAATATAATACATGTGTGTGATGCGGAAATTGTGTATCTTTGTTTAATTATGCCTTTTCCAGTTTTGTTGTATATATGTGTGAATGGCTAAACCCAGTGTAATAGAGTGTTGGTCAACCATCAATCACTGTAGGATCGATGGTGATCCAATGATATTGAGTTAACTATTGTATGTAGTGATGTCGTGTGTAGACTGAGTTGGTGGAAAAACCATGATTTTAACGTAAATCCATCAAACAGTGAACGGAAAGAAGTCCAAAAGAAGGTTGAAGAAGTGATACACAGGAACCTTTAGATTTGAGAGGTCAATGGTTGGGATCAAATCAAAATGAGAATGTCACATCACAATCATCCAAAGGGAGGAATGAACCTTGGCCAAAAGTAGGAGCAATATGCAATTTGGTAGCCGGACCCGAAACCTTATTAGACATAATTGATAATCTTATCGAGTCCATAATGCATATCGAATGAGTGAATTCAAGTGGAATAAGTAAAGTGTGACGGTTAATGGAATGACCGATGAGTGACATTGCAAGATGGAAATTAGGCGATCATCGATCAATGTCGATAGGCCGATAGCGATAAAGCGTCAATCGGTGATCAGAGATCATAGAAATCGCTTATCGGAGGTCAGAGGAGTGGCGCACTGTACTTGCTATGGACCAAGAGTGGACCTATCGAAATTATAGTCACGAGTTTAATGAATTTGAGATCCGACTTTGTGTTCCAATGAGGTTTTCCTTTGTTTTCCCGTGTAATCCATGTATTGCAATAAAGAGTTGATGTTCCAGGGTTTTAATGTAAAAGATAAATGTAATGCTCCTAATATTGTAAAAGGCTCTGATAAATGTGTGGTCCATGGTTTTAAGGCTTAAAGGCCTAAGGAATGCTTCCGATAGGTTTTGTGGGCCGTAACCCACAGGCCTCAGGATCAAATATTGATATGAAAGGGGAAATTAGTTATACCCGTATTTCTCTTTTCATCAGAAAGAAATTTTAGACCTTAGAGATCTCCAATTAGAGACATGTAGTAGATTCAATATCATGCTTCTACAAAACAAGAAAATGTGTGTATTCTTTTTAAAATTTTGCGTAAGTTTGTGTTGAAAAATTAGCTTGAAGTTAAAAGGCATAATGAAGCATAATTATCATTAATTGATGGCCCTAAGAAAGAAAATGGAAACACCGAGTAAGCGACCTAAAAGCTCTAGCATGACTCATGAAGAAGAGGAAGAAATGCAACATGATATATCAAAATTATGAGACAAAGTGCAACAAATTTCACTCTCACAAAAGGTAGCATAAGCTAAGATTGATGGTTTAAAGAAAGGTGTGGAAGCTAAGATGAATGGCATGGAAGATAATATGAAAGAAATGCAAGTTAATATGGATGGCATGGAAGCTAAGATGGATGGCATGGAAGCTGATATGAATGGCATTGACACTAAGATGGATGGTATAGAAGAAAAACTAAAAGGTAGCATGGAAGATTTGAAGATAGATTAGACTAAGTTGCTACAAGCAATGCTTACTAATGGTGAAAGGGTAGTAAAGGAAACTCATGATGACAAAAAAAAATGTTGGTTGTGATTTCATAGACTCTAACGTTGGATTAGATACCCACCATGTTCCGAAGATCGATATGGGGAAGTTTGATGGCAAGGATCTTGCAACATGGATACTCCAGATAAAGCAATTTTTCGATCTCAATAATTTGGAAAACACAAAAAAGGTACACATTGAAACTTTATATTTAGAACCAAATCACTTTGTATGTTATCAATGGCTTTGCTTTCATAAACAAATTGTCACTTGGGTAATTTTTATGGAAGAAATGCTATCATAGTATGAGGATACAAAAAGCAACACTTTTTTTAACCAATTGATAAACCAATGATGGAGCACATTGAGGACTTCAAAAAATTGAATAAGGGTAAAATATATTCCAGAGGAGCATAGGATTGATGTGTTCATAGTGAATTTAAAGGATAACATCCAACATGAGGTCCACCTTTGCAAACATGACTCATTGGAGAAGGCATTCAGGTTGGCAAGAAAA
The DNA here is from genome assembly GCA_000404065.3 of Pinus taeda. NCBI lineage: Eukaryota > Viridiplantae > Streptophyta > Pinopsida > Pinales > Pinaceae > Pinus > Pinus taeda. The sequence goes on along the minus strand of APFE031043366.1, from coordinate 10,691 downwards.
ATGGAAAGAAAAATTTTGTCAAAAAGGAAGCCTACCACTCACAACTATAAGGATGGACATGTTTTCTCCCCTATCCTTCCACAACCTAGAAGTTTGAAACCCCAACAATTGGAAGAAAAAGAGGAAAAGGGCTTTATTACAGTTGTGATAGAAAATACACTAAAGGTCATAAGTGTGATGAGAAGAAATTATTTTACATAGATTGTGAAGAGGTGGAAGAAAAGGAATATGAAACATCAAAAGAAGAGGATATACACCATGAACAAGCCCTAGAGAAAGAAGAAATGAATCCGACCATATCTTGTAATGCATTGCTAGGAATTACCACTATTCAAACTATCAAGGTAGAAGGACATATGAAGAAGAAAAAGGTAATAGTGTTGATTAATTTAGGCAGTACCCATAATTTATTCATTGTAAGATAGCCAAGAATTGAATTGCTTCTTATATCTAGCACCAGAGTGTCAAGTGATTGTTGCAAGTGGAGAAACCATAAATTGCTATGGAAAGTGCCATAATATCAAGCTATCCATGGGAGAATATGTATTGAATAGGCCAATGCTTTCCATTCCAATGGGTGCTATTGATGTTGTCCTAGGATTCCAATGGCTACGATCCTTGCGTACAATAGATTTTAATTTTCAAGAACCTTTAATGAAATTTTCTTCGAAAGGAAAGGAAGTTGAGTTAAGAGGTATCGCAGGGAAACCATGAAAGATAATCAACTCTAATGGAATGAAAAGCTTCTAAATAAATAACAACGAGGTTTAATTACACAATTATGTTCGATAGAGGTTCCTTCATCAAAATCATCTATTTCTCCAGATGTCCAAAAATTCTTGGACAATCATTCCAAGGTATTTGAGACTCCTAAAGGTTGCCCACCTATTTGTGATCATGATCGTGCTATTCATTTGGTTCTAGGAATTTTTCCTCCAACCATCAGGCCTTACAGATATCATTATGCCCAAAAGAATGAACTTAAACGTATGGTTACAGAAATGCTAGAGGCTAGTATAATTCAACGTAGTCAAAATTCTTACCTTCTCTAGTAGTATTGGTGCAAAAGAGAGATAGATCATGGTGCATGTGTCCGCATTATAGGGAGCCCAACAAGCTCACGATTAGAGATAAATTTCGCATTCCTGTCATTGATGAACTATTGGAAGAATTGCATGGATCAATTTACTTCACCAAGTTGGATCTTCGTTCAGGATATCATCAAACTAGAATGAAGACTAAAGGCATTCTGAAAACAAGATTTAGAACTCATGACGGTCATTATGAATTTTTGGTCATGCCTTTTGGCCTTACCGATGCAACTTCTACATTTCAAGGTTTGATGAATTCCATTTTCAAACCCTTCATTATAAAATTTGTGTATCTTTTGATGATATACTTATCTATATCAAGTCTTAGAAGGATCATGTTCAACATGTTAACATGGTGCTCAAAACATTGGAGGAGAAACAATTATATGCAAGAATCTCCAAATGGTTCTTTTGATTACAAGAGCTCGAATATCTAGGCCATATTATATCTCATGAAGGTGTTAAGGTAGACCCTAGAAAAATTAAATCCATTAAGGAATGGAAAATCCCCACATCCATAAAGCATCTGCAAGGATTTCTAAGGTTGATAGGGTATTATCCCAAGTTTGTTAAGAATTATGGGAAAATAGCAACACCTCTAACAACATTATTGAAGAAAGATGCATTTTTATGGACTCCAGAGGTAAAGAAGGCCTTTGAACATATTAAAGAGGCAATGTGCAAAGCACCAGTCTTAACTATTACATACTTCACAAAAATCTTTATTGTGGAATGTGATGCCTCAGGAAATGGAATTGGTGTTTTCTGTATGCAAGAAGAAAGACCCATTTCTTTCAAAAGTCATCTAATCAAAGTAAAATATTTACAAAAAGGTATTTATGAGAAGGAAATGTTGGAAATAGTACATGCACGTAATAAATGGTGACCCTACCTAATGGGAAGACACTTCAAGGTAAAAACAGATCATGATAGTCTTAAATACTTTTTAGAACAAAGACTAACTTCAGAAGAGCATCAAAAATGGTTGACAAAGATGTTGGGTTATGACTTTGAAATCATATACAAAAAGGGAAGCAAAATGTTGTGGCAGATGCACTCTCAAGAAAGGATGAGAATATGGATGCATTGCTTTGTTCCATTTCTATTCTCCAAACATATTTGGATAAACGAAACAAGGGATGAATGGAAGAATCATGGAGAAGTGTGGGCACCCATTCAAAAGTTACAATAAGATCCTAATACATTCAATACATTTAGCTAGAAAAATGATTCATTATGGTACAAGGATCGCTTATACCTATGTCAGAATTCCCAACTCAAACAAAAGATTCATATGGAATTGCACGCCTCTCCCTTTGGAGGGAATTCGGGATTTTAAAAACTTACTACAGGGTTAAGAACAATGTAAACTTTGAAACAGGAACCCATATTGTTACCCATTTTGTAGAGATAGCAATAAATTGACCACACATGTCTTTTTTAAAACTTACTTTTCGGCACTATAAAATTTTTAAGTACATTGTGTTTTATAATGGTAGTGTTTTTTATGCTGATTTTAAAATGTGGTAATTCTGCACCAGGCCCTTTTTTTAAAAGGTTTTTTTTTAACCTTTTTAATTTTCTAATGTATGAAATGTAAATAACTATTTTGTAAACTTAATAATTTTTTAGGTGGTCTTTTTCTTCATATTTTCTTGTTTTTATTTTAATTTTTTTTTTTTGTAGTGAAGTTTTTATTGTTTCACATATTTAAAGAAGAAGGTTGATATTTTGAATTTTTGATATTCTACATATTTA